>PVLC010021731.1:0-13217 GCA_004027655.1 Graphiurus murinus
TACCGGGGATTGAACTCAGGGGCATTCTACCTCCGAGCTACACCCCCAGCCCTATTTTTTATTCTTTATTTTTGAGACCGAGTCTCACTAAGTTGCGGAGTGCCTCACTAGGTAGCTGAGGCTGGCCGCGAACCCGGATCCTCTGGTCTCAGCCTCCCGAATGCTGGGATTACAAGCGTGCGCCACCACGCCCGGCTCCCAGCGAGACCCTGTTTCTAAGTAAGAAATAAAACCAGGCTAAGGGTATAGCACAGAGATAAAATGCCCCTGAGTTTAATTCCCAGTACCAAATAATGATGATGATGATGATGATGATGTTAGGGCTGGGGATGTAGCTCAGTGGTACAATACTTGCCTAGCATGCACAAGGTCCTAGGTTCAATTCCCAGGACCGCAAAAGAAAATAATAATAATAATAATAATAATGTTGAAGACCATGTGGTATTATGGAAAACCATTTACAGCAAGTGAAAAAAGAGACATGTCAATCAGATGTACACTATAGTTACATCTGAAAAGAACATGTGTAGGACTCTGTAGGACAACTTCTCCCCTTTCTTCCACATTGCCCGGATGGGACCAGTCACCAAGTCCTGTCAATTCCCGACTTCCAAGGTCTCTCTCAAATCACACCACTGTCTTAGCTTAGCTTTTCTCATTATCTTTCTTTTTTCTTTTTTTAAATTTCCTTTTTCATCATTCCTTTATACAGTGTTGGGGATGGAACCCAGGGCCTCACACATGCTAGGCAAGCTTTCTATCACTGAGCCACATCCCTAACCCCTCATCATCTCTTTATTGCAGTCACCTTCTAACTGGTCTTCCAGTGTCTGAACATATTCCTTCCAGAGCCAGCCAACAGTGTGTGATTAAACAAACAAACAAAACAACAACAACAAAATCCTGTTTTTCTGATTAATTTTTGGGGCATACTGGGGCTTGAACCTAGAAGCATTCTACCTCCAAGCTATACCTCCAGTCCTTTTTATGCTTTGTTTGAAACAGGGTCTTGCTAGGTTACTGAGAATCTCCTGCTACATTGCTGAGGCGGTCCTCAAACCTGTGATCCTCCTGTCTCAGCCTCCTAAGTACTGAGATTACAAGTGTATACCACACCAGGCCTTGATTAAAATCTTTGAGTACAGGACAAAATCTAACTACTCTGGGTTGCACAGAAGATCCTCCATGGGTATCTTCCTCCTTCTTCAGATCCATCTCCTACTACTCGTTCAACATTCCTTCCCCTGCATGTCCCAGCCTAATGGAACCCTGGAAGTTCCTAAACATTTCATTGTGCTTCCCATCTACATTCCCTTGTGTTTGCTGTTCCCTCTGGCTGGAACTGTACACAGCTAAGTGTTCCTCAAGCTTCAGCTTAGACACTGCATCCTTGGGAAAGTTGTTTCTCCACCCTCCCCCCCCCACTACCCCTGCTTGATGGACCTCTGGGTACTCCCAGAAGAGTACCTTGTGTTCTACTTCACACATTGAAAGATATTTATTTCTATTGATATCTGTATCCTTGCCAGACAGTGAGAAATTTAAGGGGAGGCCCATACCTTGCAGATCTCTGTATTTCCCATGTCTGACACATAGTAGGTGCTCAGTAATTGTTGCATGGCTAATGCAATCACAGGTGATTCCTCCCCACATAAAATTTTTTACTGTGATTACTTTGTTTCTAACCATTATAAAAGGAATAGGGCTTCTTTGCAGAGCAGAAATTAACAAACTGATCCTACAATTCATATGGAAATTCAAGGGATCTGGAATAGCCAACACAATCTTGAAAAGGAAGAACAAAGTTGGAGGGCTCACATTTCCTGATTTTAAAACTTAATATGAAGCCCGGTGTGATGGTGCACGCTTGTAATACCAGTACTTGGGAGGCTGAGACAGGAGGATTGCAGGTTTGCAGCCAGCCTCAGCTACTAAGTGAGGTCCTGTTTCAAAATAAAGAATAAAAAATAGGGTGTAGTTCAGAGGTAGAATGCCCCTGGGTTCAATCCCCAGCAACTAACACACATACCCCCCCCACACACACACACCTTAAAATGGAGCTATAGAAATCAAAACAGTGTGGTACTAGCATAACACAGACATATATATTAGTAGAATAGAATGGAAAGTCCAAAAATAAACTATACATCTATGGTCAATTGGTTTTCTCCCTTTCTCTCTCCTTCCCTCCCTCCCTCTTTTCTTTCCTTCCTTTCTTCCTTCCTTCCATACTGGGCATTGAACCCAGGGACGTTCTACCTGAGCTACACAACCAAACCTTTTTATTTATTATTTTTGAAACAAGGCTCACTGAGTTACAGTACACTGGCCTTGAACAACTGTGATCCTCCTCTCTCAGTCTCTCAAGTAGTGGGATTATAGGCATGTGGCCCCGGCACACAGCTTTAACTTTTAATAAGGGTGCCAAGACCATTAAATAGGAAAATAATCTTTTCAACAAAAGTTGCTGGGGAGCCAGGCGTGGTGGTGCATGCCAGTAATCCTAGTACTTGGGAGGTTGAGACAGGAAGATTACAGGTTCGAGGACAGCCTCAGCAACATAGCAAGACTCTCAGCAACCTAGTGAGGCCTTGTTTAAAAACAAAAAAATAAAAAGGGATGGGAGTGTGGCTTGGAAGTAGAATGCCCTGGGTTCAATCCCCAGGACCACACACACACACACACAAAGTTGCTGGGACAACTGGATAGCCATATGCAAAAGAATGAAGTTGGACTCCATCATTACACCATACACAAAAAAGAACTAGACTTAAATGTAAGAACTAAAACTATAAAAGTCTGGGAAGAGAAGCTGGGTGTGGTGGTGCACGCTTGTAATCCCAGCATTCGGGAGGCTGAGACCAGAGGATCCGGGTTCGCAGCCAGCCTCAGCTACCTAGTGAGGCCCTCCGCAACTTAGTGAGACTCAGTTTCAAAATAAAGAATAAAAAATAGGGCTGGGGGTGTAGCTCGGAGGTAGAATGCCTCTGAGTTCAATCCCCAGTACCGCAAAAAAAAAAAAAAAAAAAGACAGATTAAAGCCAGGAGAGATAGGAGGATGGCAGGTTCAAGACCAGCCTCAGCAACATAGTCAGACTCTTAGCAACCCAGAGTGAACCCTATTTCAAAATAAAAAGGGCTGGAGATGTAGCTTGGAAGTAGAATGCCCCTCAATCTCCAGTACCAAAAAGTATAAATAAATAAAATTAAAAATTAAAAAGACAAGAGTTAGTATGTGAAGACAATAGAAATCTCAGGCTGGTGGGAATATAAACTGGTATAGCTGCATGGAAAACAGTTTGGCAGTTCCTCAAAAGATTAACTGTATTGTTATCATACATTCCACTTGTAAGTATATTTCAAGAGAAGTGAAAATATATGTACACACAAAAACATACTTGAGTGTTCAAAGCAGCAGCATCTATAATAGCCCAAAAGCAGAAACAACCCAAATGTCAATCAATTGAACAGATAAATAAAAATGTAGAATATCCATACAGTGAATGCTGTTTAGCAAAAAGAAATGAAATGCTGTACATGCTATAACGTGGGTGAACCTTAAAAACATTATTCCAAGCCAGGGGCACACTTGTAATCCCAGTACTTGGGGGGCTGAGAGAGGAGGATCGCAAGTTCAAGGACAGCCTCAGCAAGTAGTGAGATCATCAACCCAGTGAGACCGTTTCCAAATAAGAAATAAAATCAGAGCCGAGCGTGGTGGCGCACGCTTGTAATCCCAGCATTCGGGAGGCTGAAACCAGAGGATCCGGGTTCGCGGGCACCCTCAGCTACCTAGTGAGGCAATCCGCAACTTAGTGAGACCCGGTTTCAAAATAAAGAATAAAAAATAGGACTGGGGGTGTAGCTCAGAGGTAGAATGCCCTGAGTTCAATCCCCAGTACCGCAAAAAAAAAAAAAAAAAAAAAAGAAATAAAATCAGGCTGGGGGTGTAGCTCAACGGTAGAATGCCTCTGAGTTCAGTCCCCAGTATCACAAAAACAAAAAACATTACTCCAGAGCCAAGCATGGTGGCACATGTTTGTAATTGCAGTACTTGGGAAGCTGAGACAGGAGGATTGAAGGTTCACAGCCAGCCTCAGCAACTTAGTGAGGCCCTGTTTCAAACTTTGTGACACCCTGTTTCAAAATAAAGAATGAAATAGGGCTGGGAGTATAGCTCAAGAGGCAGAATGTCCCTTGGTTCAATCCCCAGTACCACACACCAAAAATAAATAAATTAAAATAAAATAGGGCCAGCCAAGCGTGGTGGCACACGCTTGTAATCCCAGCATTCGGGAGGCTGAGACTGGAGGATCCGAGTTCTCGGCCAACCTCAGCTACCTAGTGAGGCACTCCACAACTTAGTGAGACCCAGTTTCAAAATAAAGAATAAAAAATAGGGCTGGGGGTGTAGCTCAGAGGTAGACTGCCCCTGAGTTCAATCCCCAGTACCGCAGAAAAAATAAAATAAAATAGGGCCGAGGGTATAGCTCAGAGGTAGAATACCCCTGGGTTCAACCCCCAGCAGTTCAAAGAAAAAATTACTCCAAGTGAAAGCAGTCAGTTATGAAATATCACTTATTACATTAAATATCCAGAAGAGGCAAATCTACAGAGACAAAAAGTAGATTAGTGGTTGCCTAGGGCTGAGGGACTGAGGGGGAAAGGGAGAGTGACTGCTTATGGGTGCAGAGTTCCTTCTGCCTTTTTATATTATTTTGTTTGTTTGTTTATTTATTTTGCGGTACCGGGATGGAACCCAGGGGCATTCTACCCCCGAGTTACCACCCCAGCTCTAGTTTTTATTCTTTTTTTCTTTATTTTTTTTCTGGAACTGGGGATTGAACTCAGGGGCATTCTACCTTCGAGCTATACCCCCAGCCCTATCTTTTATTCTTTATTTTGAAACCGAGTCTCACTAAGTTGGGGAGTGCCTCACTAGGTAGCTGAGGCTGGCCGAGAACCCAGATCCTCCAGTCTCAGCCTCCCAAATGCTGGGATTACAAGCGTGCGTGTTTTATTCTTTATTTTGAAACAGGGTCTCACTAAGTTGTGGAGTGCCTCACTAAGCAGCTGAGGCTGGCTGAGAACCGGGATCCTCCAGTCTCAGCCTACCAAATGCTGGGATTACAAGTGTGCGCCACCATGCCCAGCTTTTATTTTACTTTTTTTTTTTTTTTTTGCAGTACTAGGGATTGAACTCAGGGGCGTTCTACCTCCGAGCTACACCCCCAGCCCTATTTTTTTATTCTTTTTTTTTTATTTTGAAACCAGGTCTCACTAAGTTGCGGAATGCCTCACTAGGTAGCTGAGGCTGGCCACGAACCTGGATCCTCCAGTCTCAGCCTCCTGAATGCTGGAATTACAAGCGTGCGCCACCACTCCCGGCTCTTATTTTACTTTTTAATTCTGTGTGTGTGTGTATGTGTGTGTGTGGTACTGGGGATGGAGCCCAGGGAGGGACATTCTACCTCTGAGCTACACCCCCAGCCTTATTTTATTCTTTTACTTTTTCAAAGCAAAAAGGTCTCACTAAGATGTGGAGGGCCTAAGTTCCTGAGGCTGGCCATGAACCTGTGATCCTTCTGTCTCAGCCTCCCAAGTACTGGAATTACAAGTGTGCACCACCACACCCAGATTATTTTTTTAATTCTAAAACAGGGTCTTGCTAAGTTACTACACACTGTCCTTGAATCTGTGATCCTCCTTTTCACAGACTCCCAAATTCTGAGATTATAGGCATGCACCACCTGGCTACATTGTGTGTGTGTGTGTGTGTGTGTGTGTGTAGTACTGGAAATTGAACCCAGAGGCATTCTACCTCTGACCTATATCCCCAGCCCCATTTTATTTTATTTTTTATTAATTAATTAATTTTTTGTGGTACCAGGGATTGAACCCATGGGCATTCTACCTCCGAGCTACACCCCTAGTCCTATTTTTTTTATTCTTTATTTTGAAACAGGGTCTCACTGAGTTGTGGAGACCCTCACTACTTGCTGAGGCTGTCCTCGAACCTGTGATCCTGTCTCAGCCTCCCAAGTACTGGGATTATAGGTTTATGCCATCATGCCTAGCTCCATATTTTTTAAAAGTAGGAAAAATTGTCCCAGGTCTGTAAATATCAGACACATTCCTTATTCTTGTTCTTTGCTCACACATGTACCCTTAAATATACAGACCTACAAAAAAAATCTTTTAAAAATATATATATACAGACCTACACTCCACATACACATATGTGACTCAGAGGAGAATCTTAGAATTATATAGTATTGGAAATTACCACAGAAGTCTGAACATTCCACCTTTCCCTCCTCCCCCTTCCTCTCCCCATCATATTTATTTATTTATTTATTTACTTACTTATTATGGTACTGGGGATTGAACCCAGGGACATTCTACCTCTGAGCTACACCCCCAGCCCTAATTTTTATTCTTTCTTTTTTTATTTTTTGTGGTACTGGAGATTGAACCCAGGGGCATTTTACCTCTAAACTACAGCCCCAGCCTTATTTTTCATTCTTTATTTTGAAACAGGGTCTCACTAAGTTGTGGAGGGCCTCACTAAGTAGCTGAGGCTGGCTGCAAACCTGAGATCCTACTGTCACAGCCTCCCAAGTACTGGGATTACAAGTATGTGATGCCACCACACCTGGCTAGTTCCCCATCATTTTTTAGATAAGAAATCTGAGATCAAATGTCACCCAGGAATTAATGCCACAAGCTAGACTCCCTCCTCCTCCTCCTCCTCATCATCATTATCAATTTTCTCTAGTTTTTATTTTTGGTAGTAGGGATGGGATGCAGGGGCATTCTACCTTTGAGCTACACTTCCAGCCCTATTTTTAATTTTTTATTTGAAAATAGGGTCTCGCTAGTTTGATGAGTCTCACTACTTGCTGAGGCTGTCCTAGAACCTGCCGATCCTCTTGTCTTAGCCTCCCAAGTACTGGGATTACAAGCATGTGCCACCACACCTGGCTTCATTATCAATTTTTCATAAGACTATAAGCTCTCTGGAAATAGATGGTATCTAATTTTTTTCTAAACACAGAGTTTTCTAGTTTAAGCCAGGCATGGTGGTGCATGCCTGTAATCTCAATACTTGGGAGGCTGAGACAGGAGGAATGCAAGTTCAAGGCCAGCCTCAGCAACTTAGTGAGGTCCTCCACAACTTAGTGAGACACTGTTTCAAAATTTAAAAAAATAAATAAAAAAGAGTTGGGGGTGTAGCTCCAAGGTAGAACACCCCTGAGTTCAATCCTTAGTACTGCAAAAGAACAAAAGATACTAGTTTAATTGTATAGAACATGCTTCTCAGCCGGGCGTGGTGGCGCACGCTTGTAATCCCAGCATTCGGGAGGTTGAGACCGGAGGATCGGGGTTCGAGGCCAGCCTCAGCTACCTAGTGAGACCCTCCACAACTTAGTGAGACTCGGTTTCAAAATAAAGAATAAAAAATAGGGCTGGGGGTATAGCTCAGAGGTAGAACGCCCCTGAGTTCAATCCCCAGTACCGCAAAAAAAAAAAAAAAAAAAGAACATGCTTCTCTGATATCCCTGGGGAAAAAGAAGGTGCCTCTAAGAGATGGTTGTAGGATGAGAAAGAACATTGAGTCATACCTAGGTCTAGGCCATCTCATCACACCTCCAAGAACAGAAGAACTTAAGAGTCCATCTGTAATCCTAGTACTTGAAAGGCTGAGACAGGAGGATCACAGGTTCCAGGCCAGTCTCAACAACTTAGTGAGACCCTGTTTCAGAGCAAAAAATAAAATGGAGCTGGGGGTGTAGCTCAGAGGTAGAATGTCCCTGGGTTCAATCCCCAGTACCACAAAAAAAAAAGAAAGAAAGAAAAACAGACAGACCAGCCGGGCGTGGTGGTGCACGCTTGTAATCCCAGCATTTGGAAGGCTGAGACCGGAGGATCCGGGTCCACGGCCAGCCTCAGCTACCTAGTGAGGCACTCCACAACTTAGTGAGACTCAGAGATAGAATGCCCCTGAGTTCACTCCCCAGCCCGAAAAAACAAACAAACAAAACAGACAGACCTTAGAACTAGAAGGGGAGAGAGATAATATATAGAGAACCTACATTGTGGGCAGAATGTTCACTGGAAGTATCTAGTCCTAATTACAGCAGAAGTTACTAAGGTGCAGAGCTGTGTAGGAGATCAACACAGGTTGGTGGGGTCAGAGGCAGGGCCCAACTCCAGGTGTCTGATGGTGGACTCCAGTTCTCCCTGATCTTACCTTTCAATCCCAGCTGACTACCTGGGATCTTGGCTTGGAATGCCTGGGTCTTGTTCCTGTCTGCACCATCTCCTAAGTTCAAGGTGGTCAGTAATCCCACGACGTGAGACCCTGGCCAGTTCCCTGTGACTGTGCCATTTGTGGGGCACAGGGTCAGCTGGCCAAAAGACCTCAAAAAGGAGACCCAGTCCTGTGTGCAAAAGGAGGATTGGAGAGTGGTGAGAGGAGACCAGCAGCAGGAACAGGTCTACACAGGAAGGGAGAGGAGGAGGGTACTTACCTGAGGGATGTCAGGGCTGCGGAGGCCAGTCCTGTGGGTAAGGAGAAAGCCACCAAGGCCCAGGCCGGAGAGGCCAAGGAGCAGCAGGATCAAAGTGGCACAGACCAGAGGTGGGTGGTGAGCCAGACAGAGATGCAGGTTGTGCCCTGCCTGGCAGCTGCCCATGGGGAGCAGAGGGGTCTGGGCCTCCGCGGAGAGCCTGCTGGAGGACAGCGAGGAAGAACTGGACAAGAGCCTGCTGGTCAGAAGGCACTCACCCATTTTATGCAAAGGGAAGCTAAAGCTCAGGAAGACAAGGGACTTAACCAAGGCCACACAGCCAGTTAGTTACAGGGCCCAAACAAAAATCCAAGGCTCTTGACTCCAAAAACTCATCTCCTTCTACCACTTAATATTTGCCACATTTCATTTCTGAAATAATCGGGAAAGAAGGAAAGCAGAGCATTTTGTGCTAGAAAAAGGAAACTGAAAGGGGAAATTCTCAGCTAAAGAAAGAAGCAACTGTTCCCAGACTAGGGCTCAATTACAAGGGAAGTGTCTTACAAGAAGGTCCAATTACAAGGGAAGGTAAGTCTGAATCCCCCTTGCTACTTATAGCTATGTGAGACTAAGTCAGTTAATCTTTGTGAACTTAAGAATCTGTAAAATGAGAGTTCTAAGAACACCAAGTCATGAGGGTTAAATGTGGCAGATGGAGTGGACTACATGATGCTTGACCATGCAGGAACTCAACAGATGTCCATTTCCTTCCTCTTTGTCATACTGACCCTCAAAACCAGGTGAGGCGAGGCAAAAATACTGTGGGGGGAAACTGAGCGCTGGGACTTAAACATAGAGAATGGTAGGGCCAAGGTCTGAAACCTGTCTCCTGCTTCCAAGTAGAGTAACTCTATCCCACACAGGAAGCGACAGCCTGGTGGAAATGGAACATCTGGAAAGCGAGGAGATAAACATATGGGGTGGGGGGAGAAGCAAGGAGCCAAGGAAATGCAAGTGTCACAGATGCTCAGCCCCAGCCCTGCCTCCCGTCCCGGCATTTCTGGAAGGAGAGAAAGTGGAGGGGGAACGGCCGAGCCTGAGGGTCAGCGACTGGTGGTGCACCTGGGCCTCCCTTCCTCCCCAAAGCCCCCTCCGGAAGGATCTCGGCACCCGCATCCCTTCCCGATCTGGTGGCGCTGGGTCCGCCCGCCGCTCGCTCTCACCGCTCGGAGCCGGGCGGAGGCCGGCGCCCCCCGCGACGTCACGCGTGGAGCCGCGGAGGGGCGGGGTCCGTGGTCCGCGCTCCCCCGCCCATTCCCCGCCCGCGGCAGGGTGCGCATGCGCAGAGGCCACGCGGGCGCTCGCCACGCCTTGCCAAGTCAGTGTGGGGGCGTACCAAAAGGAAGTCCAACCGGGGGGCGCAGGGCAGGAAATAACTCCGCGGGAGGTGAAGGGACGCGAAAGGGGCGAGGGAGCGAATACTACTGACGTCTTAGACCCCTAAGGTCTGTCTCCGGAAAGACTGTAGCAGAGTTTCAACGGCAGTCGCGTCGTAGGCGTTTTTCTGTTGCTCGTCCTCCACCCGCGGCATTAACACGGCCCAGCCGCGCCCAGGTTCCGGGGGAGGATTTGAGGTCCGCCCTTGGGGTGGGGCTCCCGCTTTAGGACTGTCCCTGCAGTCTAGGTGTGATGCTTGAGCTCGGCTCTAATCTGCGCTCCTGAAACACTTAATGTTTCCACCTTACGCTGGCCCCTGGTTTTTAGCGACTCCATAAAGCACAGGAGGCTAGAGCCCCAAGGCTGCTGCAATAGAGACCATTTCGTTTCACTTCTGTCCACATTTCAGAGATGAGATGAAACTACTGTCTTACCTGAAATAGCGCGACACATGGGGCTAGGAACTCTGGGCTCAAGCCCTGTCTGTGGCCCTGCATAAGCCATCTTGGGAAATAAGACTGCCCTTCTGTTATAGGAGATCATCTATCACACCAGTTCGATGGAAAGCTTAAGAGGCGAAGTGTGGGAAAACATGGGCCCACTGAGTACACAATACTGGTTGAGTAGGAATCTGAGTATTTAACTCAACTGTAGCTTTCTAAGGCACAGGCCATGTCTGTGTGTGTGTGTGTGTGTGTGTGTGTGTGTGTGTGTGGTACTGGAGATTGAACTCAGGGGCATTCTACCTCTGAGCTACACCCCCTCCCCTATTTTATTTTATTTTATTTTTATTTTGAGACAGGATTTCGCTAGGTTAATTAGAGTCTCACTATTTGCTAAGGCTGTCCTCAAACCTGTAATCCTCCTGTCTCAGCCTCGCAAATGCTGGAGATTACAAGTGTGTGCCACCATGCCAGGCTTACTTGTGTACTTTAATTCTCCAACACTATATCAATATTTTTGATGTAATCCACTCAACAGGCCACCAAGCTGGATGTAACTATGGAAACCTGCTTAATTAAACCAAGGTCATACAGGTAGTGTGTGACTAGAGGCAGAGAAGTTGGGTTATGAGTCAAGCTTCACCCAGCCTAATGGGAGAATCAGAAAGCCAGCAGAGAATCACCCAGTCCCCCCCCAAAAAAAATCGAGGGAGGGTTCATTGATTGGTCCATGACGACAAACTCCTCTCAGATCGCTGGCCCAGATAAATCTTCTCTCACAGATCTATTTAATTTTCTCCTTCTAGATTATTGAGTAAAAAATTGAGGGGAGTGCAGGGGATGCCTGGCGTGATGGTGCACACTTGTAACCCAGTACTTGGAGAGTGAGACAGGAGGATGGCAGGTTTGGGGCCAGCCTCAGCTACTTAGTGAGGCCCTCCTCAACTTAGTGCGACCCTGTTTCAAAATAAAGAATAAGAAATAGGGCTGGGGTGTAGCTCAGAGGTAGAATGTTCCTGGGTTCAATCTCAGCACTGAATAAAATAAAATCTCTGTCAATGTCTCTGAAAAATAAAATAAACAAGTCATCTAAATCTAGAGTCTGGGCTTTTAGCTTCTATAATATGTTATGTCCAAGAAAATATATTTAATATATTAATAATAGATATAAATATTAACATGAGAGGATCTCAAAAATATATATTAAGTAGCTGGGCGTGGTGGCACATGCTTGTAATCCCAGTACTTGGGAGGCTGAGACAGGAGGGTCGAAGGTTTGTAGCCAGCCTTAGCTACTTAGTGAGGCCCTCTGCAACTTAGTGAGTAGTGAGACCCTGTTTCAAAATAAGGAGTAAAAATTAGGGCTGGGGATGTAGCTCAGAGGTAGAATGCCCCTGGGTTCCATCTCCAGTACCGCCAAGAAAAAAAAAAAAAAAAAAAATATATATATATATATATTGAAGAAAGAGCAGTTTGCAAAACAATAGAAGTATGTGTGTGTGTGTAGAGAGAGAGCGCATGCCTAGAATGGCACACAAGGCCTGTCATTAACTTGAGGGAGACAGGTAGCAGTTAGAATTTTGCTTTCTCTTAGTAAGGAATTTCTTTCTTTTTTTTTTGAGGTACTAGGGATTGAACCCAGGGGCATTCTACCTCCGAGCTACACCCCCAATCCTATTTTTTACTCTTTATTTTGAAACAGGGTCTCACTAAGTTGCAGAGGGCCTCACTAAGCTGAGGCTGGCCTCGAACCCAGATCCTCCTGTCTCAGCCTCCCAAGTACTGGGATTGCAAGTGTGTGCCACCACCCCCGGCTTAAGCAAAATTTATCAGTCACAAAAAGACACATACTGCGCCGGGCGTGGTGGCGCGGGCGTGGTGGCACACGCTTGTAATCCCAGCATTTGGGAGGCTGAGACCGGAGGATCCGGGTTCGCGGCCAGCCTCAGCTACCTAGTGAGGCACTCCGCAACTTAGTGAGACTCAGTTTCAAATTAAAGAATGAAAAATAGGGCTGGGGGTATAGCTCGGAGGTAGAATGTCCCTGAGTTCAATTCCCAGTACTGCAAAAAAAAAAAAAAAAGACACATACTACATGACGCCACTTACATGCAATACCTGGACTAGTCAAATTCATAGAGTCAGAAAGTAGAATGGTGGTTGTCAGGGGTTGGGAAAAGGGGTAATGGAGAGTTAGTGCTTAGTGAGAATGGATTTCAATTTGGGAAAGTAAAGAAAATTCTGGAGACAGATGGTAGTGATGGTTGTACAACAATGTGAATGTACTTAATGCCACTGAATTGTTCATTTAAAATTGGTAAATTTTAGCCAAGCATGGTGTTTCATGCCTGTAATCCCAATGTTTGGGAGGTTGAGACAGGAGGTTTGCAGGTTTGAGGATAGCCTCAGTTAAGTAGTGAGATTCTGATTAACCTAACAAGACCTTGTTTCAAAATAAAAATAAAATAGTGCTAAGGTATAGTTCAGAGGTAAAATGTTCCTGGGTTCAATCCCTAGTAACACACACACACACACACACACACACACACACACACACAAAAGGTAAGTAAACCATTGTGTTGGGTGTGGTGGTTCATGCCTGTAATTCCAGTACTTGGGAAGTTGAGACAGGAGATCACAGGTTCAAAGCCAGCTTCAGCAATTTAGTGAGGCTCTCAGCAACCTAGTGAGACTCTGTTTCCAAATAAGAAATAAATCAGTTTGGGTTGTAGCTCGAAGATAGAATGCCTCTAGGTTCAATCCCTAGTACCACAAATTTAAAAATAAATAAATAAATAAAAATTTAAAAGTCCAGGTGTGGTGG
>PVLC010021731.1:13317-27696 GCA_004027655.1 Graphiurus murinus
AAAAGAAAAAAAAAAAAAAAAAAAAAAAAAAAAAAAAAAGAATGAAATACTGATGTGTGCTACAACATAGATGAGCCCTGAATTTATGATTCTGAGAAAAAAGCCAGATACAAAGAATCACATATTATATGATTCCATTTATACGAACTACCCAGAATAGGCAAATCCACAAATACACTAGTGATTGTCAAGGGATGAGCAAGGGAAGGAAGAGGGGAATGGCTGCTTAACGGGGCTGGGGTCTCCTTTGAGGTGATGAAAATGTTTTGGAACTAGATAGAGGTGATGATTGCACATCATTAATGTGCCTAATGCCACTGAAGTGCCACAACTAAAATAGGTAAGATGGCAAATTGTATGTTAAGTGTGGTTTATTACAGTTGCTTAACAGTCTAAGCTCATTGCGTTTTCTTAAATATTCTCCTCTTACTGTATCTCCATCTCAGGTAACAGTATCACCATCTACTGATCTCTCAAGCAAGAAACCTCTGAGTCAGCCCTGACTCCACCCTCTGCCTTCTCCCACACATCCCATCCATCATCACAATTGTCTCTGGAACCTTTCCCCTTCGCTCCACTTCTACTGCCATTGCTAACTTCAAGCTCTCATTATCTCTCATTAGGACTACTGCAGCTGTCTCCTAACCCTCCTTGCTGCCTCCAGATTCTCCTCCCTTCAGTACATCCTCCATGCTGCCCAATGAGTTTATTTCTTTTTTTTTTTTTTTTTTTTTTGTGTGTGTGTGTGTGTGTGGTACTGGGAATTGCACCCAGAGGCATTCTACCTCCAAGCTACATCCCCAGACCGATTTTATTTTTTATTTGGAAACAGGGTCTCATTAGGTTGCTAAGAGCCTCACCAAATTGCTGAGGCTCTCCTTGAACCTATGATCCTCCAATCTCAGCCGTCCCAGGTATGAGGATTACAAGTGTGCACCCCCATGCCTGGCTTCTGAGTCCGTTTCTTTAGAAAGCAACCTCAAGACTCTGCTATTGTGCCGAAAGACCTCTGCTGACTCCAGGAGAAAGCCCCAACTTCCAGTACAGATAAGATCCTTCACAACCTGGCCTCAATTCTCTGACTCCAACTTCCAACCTGAGCTCTTTCTGTCTCAGGCTCCCAAGTACTGGGATTACAAGCGTGCACCACCACACTTGTAAAAAAATTTTTTTTTTCAGTACTGGGGATTGAAGCCAGGGCCATTCTACCTCTGAGCTACACCCCCAGTCCTATTTTTTATACTTTATTTTGAAACAAGGTCTCACTAAGTTGCAGAGGGCCTCACTAAGTAGCTGAGGCTGGCCGAGAACCCAGATCCTCCAGTCTCAACCTCCCTAGTACTGGGATTACAAGTGTGCACCACCACGCCCAGCTAAAAAATTTTGTTTGTTTTTTGAAACCAGGTCTTGCTGGGTTGCTGAGGCTGGTCTGGAACATACATTTCTTCTGTCTCAACCTCCCAAGTACTGGGATTACAGGTGTGTGTCACCAGGCCTGGCTAAAATATGCTTTTTTAAAAGACCACTCTAGCTAGCTAGAAACTGGGCTGAAGTGGGGTCAAAGTGGGACAGGGAAAACTAGTTAGAAACAATTCTCAGAGTGCAGGGAAGACATGATTGGCTCGGACCAGGAGCATCAGGATGGAGTTGGACACAAGTGCATGAACTAAAATCCATTGTGGAGGAAGAGCCAAAAGGACTTGGTAATGAAGAGGAAAGGGGCAGTCAGACTCCTTTGTACTTATTCCTTCCTTCAACCCAAACACACTTGTACCCATGACTCACTATCACCTGATGACTAATGCTAGTGGGGCCCGTATCACAAACACAAACCTTTTGGCCAATAATCCAATTTCCAACTGCCTGGTGGACAGCTCCACGGGCACCTCTATTCAGACATCCAAACCAGGATTCATAACAAGCTCACGTTGTATCTACAACTTGCAACTGCTCCCCTTCTGCATCCACTGTTCCCTGTCTTGGATGGCACCACCATCTGTACTCTTACAAACCAAAAACCTAGGAATCGTTCTTGCTTCTCCTGAGTCCTCAGTCCCTCTTACCCAATCTGTCACTGAAACTTTTCTACCTTACAGATATTTCTCAGATGTTCTCTTTTGTCTCCTTTTCTGTGGTTGTTGCCTTTGTGTGGGACTTCAACATCTCTCCAAATTTGTTTCCCTGAATTGCTGCTCCCAGAGGCAGAATGATTATTCTAAAATACTAGTTTGGTCATTCTTTGCATACTGTTTTGTTGTTGTTTTGTTTTGTTTAGTTTTTGTTTGGGGTCAGGGGTGGAGGGGATCCTGGAGATTGAACCCAGGAGCATTTTACCTCTGAGCTATGCCTCAGCCCTATTTTACTTTTATTTTCAAACAGGTCTTACTAAGTTGCTGAGGGTCTCCCTAAGTAGCTGAGACTGGCCTTGAACCTGTGAGCTTCCTGTCTCAGTCTCTCAAGTACTAGGATTATAGGCATGCAACCATCACGCCAGGCTTGCCTATTGCTTTCAAGGTAGGTCTCCTGCTTTGCCCCACTCAGCTCCTGGGGGTCCTATTCCTGCTTACTTTCCTCTATAGAAGCAGCCACCGTTGTTAAAACCCTTCTTGCACTTTATTATTTTGTTTGTTTATTTACTTATTTAATTCAGTGGTACTGGGATTGAACCCAGGGGTATTTTTACCTCCGAGCTACACCCCCAGCCCTTTTTATTTTTTGTTTTGAAACAAGATCTTGCTAAATTGCTGAGCCTGGGCTTGAACCTGTGATCCTCCTGTCTCAGCCTCCCAAGTACTGGGATTACAGACATGTGCCGCTGTGCCAGGCCTCTCCTTGCACTTTCAGCTCCAGTGAAAGCTGAACATTTCTTATGGCTCCTTGAACATAAGCTACGGTTTCAAATCAGTGTGCCTATGTTCAAGGTGTTTCTTTCATCTGAATTGCTCCCCACCCTAGTCTGCCTGACAAACTCCTACTTGTCATCCACATGCTAAATTGATATGTCTAGTCTCAAACACCAAACTCATATATTTCACTCACTACTTGATATCTCTACTTGGATGTCTAAAAGATCCATGAATCTTAACATATCCAAAACTGAATTCTTGAGCTTTCCCCCCAAAACTTCCCCTACCTTCTGTCTCAGAATAAAAAATAGGGCTGGGAAGCCGGGCGTGGTGGCGCACGCTTGTAATCCCAGCATTCGGGAGGCTGAGACCGGAGGATCCGGGTTCGAGACCAGCCTCAGCTACCTAGTGAGGCACTCCGCAACTTAGTGAGACTCGGTTTCAAAATAATAAATAATAAAAAATAGGGCTGGGGGTATAGGTTGGAGGTAGAACGCCCCTGAGTTCAACTCCCAGTACCACAAAAAAAAAAAAAAAAAAAAAGGGCTGAGGATGTAGCTTGGAGGTAGAATGCCCCTGAGTTCAATCCCCCGTACCGAAAAAAAAAAAATATATATAGGGCTGGGGTTGTAGCTCAGAGGTAGAATGCCCCTGGGTTCAAATCCCCAGTACCTGCCCCACACACATACACAAAAGGGCTGGGTTTGTAGCTCAGTGGTAGAGTGCTTGCCTGGCATGCATGAGGCCCTGGATTTAATCCCCAGCATTGTAAAAGTAGTAGTAGCAGTAGTAGTAATAATAATAACAATATAATAATAATAGCTGCTCACATCCTCTTTCACCACAAGCATGGCGGATCTCCCTGACCCTACTCAGTTTTTGGGCTTTCCATAGTGCCTGTCACCTTCTAAAGTATTACATCATTTACTTATTCACCACATCTATTATTTATTGACCACATCCTCACTACAATATAAGCATCATTAGGGCAGTAATCTGTTTTGTTCACTAATATATCCTAAGCACCTACAACAATGCCTGGAACATAATAAATATTCAACATGTTTGTTAAGTAAATAAATTCCTTAAAACATATCTCAGGCCAGGTGTGGTGGCGCACACTTGTAATCCCAGCATTTGGGAGGCTGAGACTGGAGGATCCCGATTCGCGGCCAGCCTCAGTTGCTTAGTGAGGTCCTCCGCAACTTAGTGAGACCCTGTTTCCAAATAAAGAATAAAAAAAAAAAAATAGGGCTGGGGCTGTAGCTCGGAGGTAAAATGCCTCCAGGTTCCATTCCCAGTACTGCAAAAAAAAAACATATCTCAGGCCAGGCATGGTGGTGCATACTTGTAATCCCAGTACTTGGGAGGCTGAGACAGGAGGATTGGGGTTCACAGCCAGCCTCAGCTACTTAGTGAGGTCCTCCACAACTAAGTGAGACTCTGTTTCAAAATAAAGAATAAAAAATAGGACTGGGGTATATCTTGGAGGTATAATGCCCCTGGGTTCAATCCCCAGTACTGAAAAAAAAAAAAAAACAAACCGTATCTCAGACTCCAGGTTCTTCCCAGTTCTCCCCAGCTGTACACAATCCACACTCTCCCCCAAACAGATGAAACTAACCCCTCCCTTCTTTGTGCTACCTCTGCACCTTGTACTACTGTTGCATTTTCTAGATAACGTAATTTGCATGTCAAGATTATGAGAACAGGAGTCAGGACCTGTCTGAGTCACTTCTACATTCCCTGTGTTCAGTTCCGGGTCTGGTATGTATGTATGTATATGTATGTGTGTGTGTGTGTGTGTGTGTGTGTGTGTGGTGTGTGTGTGTGTATAAAATGATGATTTTTGTTGAATAAACTAAGCCATACCAAGATCAAAAGTCTGGAAATAATATTTGTTGGTGAGGGTATGGGAAAACAGACTCACTCATGTCTAGGGGGGAATCAAGTTATTTAAGTTCACTAAAGGACAAAGCAAAAACAACTATCAGCCGGGCATGGTGGCACATGCTTGTAATCCCAGCATTCAGGAGGCTGAGACCGGAGGATCCCGGTTCGCGGCCAGCCTCAGCTACCTAGTGAGGCACTCCGCACCTTAGTGAGACTCGGTTTCAAAATAAAGAATAAAAAAAATAGGGCTGGGGGTATAGCTCAGAGGTAGAATGCCCCTGAGTTCAACCCCCAGTACCGCAAAAAAAAAAAAAAAAAAAAAAATACTATCAAATTGAACATAACTTTTGTCCCAGAAATTCTATTTTTAGCAATTTATCTGACAAACTTATTCATGTGTTTCAAGGAGTATTATAAAGCTATTTATTGAAGCATTGTTTATCATAGGCCAGAAACAACCTAACTGATCCATCAATTGGGGCCTTAAACAAATTATGATATATCCATAATAGGATACCATGCATCTGCTAAATAGGATGAGACATATCTACATGTACAAATATGGCATGAGCTCCAAGATATATCAAGTGGAGGCTGGACATGGTGGCACACATCTATAATCCCAATACTTGGGGGGCTGAGACAGGAGGATCACAGGTTCAAGGACAGCCTTAACTGCATAGTGAGACTTTTACCTAGTGAGACCCTGTTTCAAAAAAAAAAAAAAAAGAAGAAGACCAAAAAAGATATATCAAGTGGAAACAACATAATATGCTACTATTTATGTTTTACAAAAAGATGAAATGGCTGGGCGTGGTGGCACACGCTTGTAATCCCAGCGTTCTTCCGGAGGCTGAGACCGGAGGATCCCGGTTCGCGGCCAGCCTCAGCTACCTAGTGAGGCACTCCGCAACTTAGTGAGACTCGGTTTCAAAATAAAGAATAAAAAATAGGGCTGGGGGTATAGCTCAGAAGTAGAATGCCCCTAAATTCAATTCCCAGTACTGCAACAAACAAACAAAACAAAACAAAACAAAAAGATGAAATGCATACCTGCTTATATGTACCTGTGTAGAATATTTTGAAAAGATAAACAAGAAACTCTGAAGAACTGGGGATTGAACCCAGGGCATTCTACCTCTGAGATATGCCCCGAGCCTATTTTTTATTCTTTTTTTTTTTTTTTTTGCGGTACTGGGGTTGGAACCCAGGGGCATTCTACCTCCCAGCTACACCCCCAGCCTTATTTTTTATTCTTTATTATTATTATTATTTTTTTTTTTTGCAGTACTGGGGATTGAACTCAGGGGCATTCTACCTTCGAGCTATACCCCCAGCCCTATTTTTTAGTCTTTATTTTGAAACCGAGTCTCACTAAGTTGCGGATTGCCTCACTAGGTAGCTGAGGCTGGCTGCGAACCCGGATCCTCCGGTCTCAGCCTCCCAAATGCTGGGATTACAAGCGTGAGCCACCACGCCCGGCTCTTTTATTCTTTATTTTGAAACAGGGTCTCACTAAGTTGTGGAGGGCCTCACTAAGCAGCTGAGGCTGGCCACGAACCCGGCTCCTCCAGTCTCAGCCTCCCAAATGCTGGGATTACAAGCGTGTACCACCACACCCAGCCCTATTCTTTATTTTTGAAACAAGGTCTCACTAAATTGAGGAAGGCCTCACTAAGTAGCTGAGGCTGGCAGCCTACCTGCGATCTTCCCGTCTCAGCCTCCCAAGTACTGGGGTTACAAGAGTGTGCCACCACGCCCAGCTCTTTTTTTTTTTTTTTTAATTTTGGTACTGGGTATTGAACCCAGGGATGGTCTACCTCCAAGCTACAACCATCACTCTATTTTATTCTTTTTGTTTTGAAATAGGGTCTCACTAAGTTGTTGAAAGTCTCACTAGGTTGCTGAGGCTGGTCTTGAACCTGTAATCTTCTCGTCTCAACTCCCAAGTACTAGGATTATAGGTGTGCACCACCATACCAGCTTTGTACGTTAGCTTTTCAATAACAATTTAAATATTTTTAAAAATAATAAAAGAAGCCTCTGGATGGGGATATAGCTCAGTGGTAGACTACAGGGACAGGGGATAGGCTTAGCATGCGTGAAGCTCTAGATTCAATATCCAGCACCAAAAAACAAAATAATAAAAAAAGCCCCAAGCCAGGACTAGTGATGCACATCTGTAATCCCAGTACTTAGGAGGCTGAGAAAGGAGGAACACAGGTTCGAGGACAGCCTCATTAACTTAGTGAGACCCTCAGCAATTTAGCAAGATCCTGTTTCAAAATAAAAATATAAGCCGGGTGTGGTGGCGCGCGCTTGTAATCCCAGCATTCGGGAGGCTGAGACCGGAGGATCCGGGATCGCGGCCAGCCTCAGCTACCTAGTGAGGCACTCCGCAACTTAGTGAGACTCAGTTTCAAAATAAAGAATAAAAAACAGGGCTGGGGGTGTAACTTGGAGGTAGAATGCCCCTGAGTTCAATCCCCAGTACCGCAAAAAATAAATAAATAAAAATAAATAAATAAAAATATAAAGGGCTGGAGGCATAGCTCAGAGGAAGAATGCTCCTTAGTTCGATCCCCCATACCCCCCCCCAAAAAAAAAAGATATTCTAGCCAAGCTCTGGGTGATGCTGCTGGAATGCCTTCTACATTCTAGGTTTAATCCACACACTCACAGAACAAGGTAAGCCACCAGAGACACACGAACACAAGGCCCTTCTCCTGCTCTTTCTTCGGGAGGAGCAGGCCTAAGAGAATTTTCCCCCAGATTTTTTTTTTTTTTTGCCTGGCCCAAGTCCCAGCTCTCAGTAAGAAGCCTGTACCCATACCTGAGTGAGAGAGCTCCACTTTCTCCTCCTTCAGAGTCAGCTTAAGGGCAGGAGGCGGTACAGTGTTGAGAAGCTCAGAGAGTCCCCCAGATTCCTCTGTGTCAGGCCAGCTGCATGAAAATGAACTTTGTTCCCTGAGGATTTGTTCATTGAGGTGTTGTTGTGTACCTGGTCACAGTTCCCATGGCTACAGGCTCACAGTGAGAAGGGAACGGGTATACATCAGCATCTTCCAGTAAAATAGGGATTTGACCTCATTTATAGTCAGATATGCAGCAGGAAACCTGGCAAATGGCGCAGCATGAATAGAGTTCAGAGAGTTTTGAATGACTTAGAAGCAAAGAACATTAGATAAAACAGTACATGTGGAAGCATGTGTTCTACCCCTGGTTCAACCTAGGTGCTTAATAGCTGTTAATTGTTCATACCCGTTAATCTTTGCATCCAGAAGGGAGACCATCCAACCAAAAGCTTGCAGACTGGCAGCTTTCAGACTAAATCTAACTCATGGATCTCTGTGTCCAGACAGTTTAAGGCTTTTGAATCAACTTTTATTTATTTTTAATTTTTTTGTGTGTGTTACTGGTTATTGAATCCAGGGGCATTCTACCTCTGAGCTACACCCCAAGCCCTATTTTATTCTTTATTTTGAAACAGGGTCTCTAAGTTGTGGAGGTTGGCTGTGAACCTGCAATCCTCCTATCTCAGCCTCCCAAGTACTGAGATTATAAGCATGTGCCGCTATACCTGGCTTGAATCAACTTTTTAGAAATCGGTATCTTTCACTGAAAACAAAGCCAGTTTCCATTGCAAATGCTCTCATGTCAAGGACCACCAAGAATACATCTAAAAATGAACAAAGTTGGGCAGATTGACTCATTACAATGAGGGAGACCACACAATATGAATTGTGAGGCAACTCAGTAAGAGGATGTTGAAAATGACTTGTTATAGGATCTATGTTTATGTTAGGTTTCTGGGAAGGATTCAAGGAAAGGGGCTTCACTCTGATTAGGATGCTGTCGGGAAGCAGGGATGGATTCTAGGATGGGGTGTCTGAATAATTTTTATCTGAAAGATGGGAAGAAAGGGGCAAGACTAAATAGTTTGGATACTGTTCTTGCTTTTGTCTGTGTTCAGACATGAGTACAGAGAAGTCTTCTTTTGTATTGAACTATCATAGTCATAGAGTGGCCTTGTCTCTGTAATGTTGGTTAGTGTCTATAAAATTGCTTCTGTTTAGGCTGGGCATGGTGTCATACGCTTGTAATCCCAGCATTTGGGAGGCTGAGACCAGAGAATCCGGGTTCACGGCCAGCCTCAGCTACCTAGTGAGGCACTCCGCAACTTAGTGAGACCCTGTTTCAAAATAAAGAATAAAAACTAGGGCAGGAGGTATAGCTCAGAGGTAGAATGCCCCTGAGTTCAATCCCCAGTACCGCAAAAAAAAAAAAAAAAAAAAAAAAAAAAAAAAAATTGCTTCTGTTCATCAAGAGAAAACAACACCCTGGCTGTGAGTGCCTAGATGGCTGCGCCAGGCCAGATTCCGGCAGCTCGTTCTTGCTTAGTCTCTCTTCTCGGTCAAGGCAGATGGAGTCAGGCTCCAGGACTTTATTAGCCAGGTCTTCACCATTGCAAAGATTTTGCTTGTCAGGAAATTGCAAAGAAAACATCTATAGTTTGATTAAGGTTACTGTCTTCTTCTTTTGCTGGAGCATGCATTCTTATAGCCTCTGATATTACAGTGGTTGCCTAGTAGCATTTAAGACTCTGGACAGAGTATATTAGCCAACTCTATCCCAGGCAATTAAAAGAAACAAATGGTTATGGTTATGAATTTTTGCAATAGTCCCTCAAAACAGGGGCCTTGATTATCCAAACCAGTCAGTGAGAACATATACCAAAGCCCAACTTGTCTTTTTAGAGATCCAAGTGACTTTTTTTCTTTTTAGTACAGCCACAGACTGTTCTACTTGAACCTGTATTTATATAGGTTCAGCAAGGGGTGTTTACATTTGGTTACATTTGGTACACTAGCATTGGTACATTATCATTATATAGGTACAGCAAGGGGTGTTTACTTAGCATATATTTGTACCTTGGTTAATTAATTTTAAGTTAAATTGATTGTTCTGCTTTTGAGTAGAAAATGTATCACTCACGATGTCTGCTGAGGTTAGAGACAAATACTGGATCACGTCTTTTCAGTAGTGTTATTCCTACTCTGGGAAGCATAGCCCATGAAGTATGCATGATAAGTGACTCAGTTATCCCTCCTGGGCATTTTCCTGAGTAATCATTTATTGTCTTAGCTTGAAGGTTTCTGGGTATCATTCTCAGGGAAACATGATCCACTGGAGAAATGGTAATTTAAAATATCTGAAGGCTCAAATAATTGTCCCCAAATACACAGAGTAAGTTAGTGTGTAGCAGGCTAGTAGAAGCTGATGTCTACACAAGAAGTAGGACTGGGAGCCGGGTGTGGTGGAGCATGCTTGTAATCCCAGTACATGGGAGACCGAGACAGGATGGTTGCAGGCCAGCCTCAGCAATTTAGTGAGACCCCCTGCAACTTAGGGTGACCTTGTTTCAAAATTAAAAAATAAAAATAAAAAAAGGGCTGGGGTTGTAGCTCAGAGGTAGAATGCAAAACAAAACAAAAACAAAAACAGACTGGGGCATAAGTTGTATTGGGAGTATAGGTATCATTTATCACAAAGGGAGTAAACAGTTTCTCAGCTCTTGAGGTGGAAAGATTCCTTGAGTGGAGTCACACAGTTCCTACACAGTAGGTTGAAGTTCATCCGAAGAGAACAGAACAAACCATTGTAGTGAGGATAGCTCCCATTCTGGGTGGGCTGGTTTTACCAATAGGTTATGACAGCAGGACCATTTTATTTAGGTCCAGTTTTTACAAGACCAAATTTTGGAATTAATTGTATGAAGAAAATATAAGACCAAAAACACTTATAAAAGAAACATTTTTCTGAAGTGTTTAAAGCTATTATATATATATGTATATATATACGTATATATGTGTGTGTGTATATATATATATATATTTTTTTTTTTTTTTTTTTTTTTGCGGTACTGGGGATTGAACCTAGGGGCATTCTACCTCCAAGCTACACCACCAGTCCTATTTTTTATTCTTTATTGTGAAACAGGGTCTCACTAAGTTGCAGAGGTCCTCACTAAATAGCCGAAGCTGGCCACGAATCTGTGATCCTCTGGTCTCAACCTCCCAAGTACTGGGATTACAAGCATGTGCTACCATGCCCAGCTTTTTTTTTTTTTTTTTTTTTTTTTTTTTTTTTTTTTTTTTTTTTTTTTTTTTTCTGTCAGCAGGATTAAATAGTGGTGATAGGAGTAAAAGATCCAGAATTCAGTTAAATGCAAAGAAGTAGTAGGATCTGAAAAATACATACTAGGGTTTTGTTTTGTTTTGTTTTTATTCCATACAAGTAGGGAAAAAAACCACAAGGAATCAAAAGTAACAAGATGAAGATAAGGAAAATCATATTAAGAAAACTTTAGTAGGTTAAAGAGGGCCTTAGTGCACATATGTTGTTAACAATTTGTACTTAACAAAGATGTATGCTATATTGCACGAATTACTACAATAAAAAATAAAAAATAGCCGGGCGTGGTGGCGCACGCTTGTAATCCCAGCATTCGGGAGACTGAGACCGGAGGATCCGGGTTCGAGGCCAGCCTCAGCTACCTAGTGAGGCACTCCGAACTTAGCGAGACCCGGTTTCAAAATAAAGAATTAAAAATAGGGCTGGGGATATAGCTTGGAGGTAGAATGCCCCTGAGTTCAATCCCCAGTACTGCAAAAAATAAATAAATAAATAAATAAAATAAAATAAAAATAAATAAAAAAAATAAAGAGGGCCTTAAAGGTAATACTAGAGCCAGGTGTGGTGGTATACACTTGTAATTCCAGTACTTGGGAGGCTAAGACAGGAGGATTGCAAGTTTGAGGACAGCCTCAGCAAGTAGTGAGACTCTCATGAACCTAGCAAGACCTTGTTCCAAAGTAAAAATTTAAAAATAGAGCTGGGGGTGTAGCTCAGAGGTAGAATGTTCCTGGGTTCAATCCCCAGTACCACGGGGGTGGGGAGATAATACTAGAGCCAGGCTTGGTGGTACACACTTGCAATCCCAGTACTTAGGAGGCTGAAACAGGAGGATCACAGGTTCATGGCCAGCCTCAGCAAGTAGTGAGACTCAGCAACTTAATGAGACCTTGTTTCAAAATAAAATATAAAATAGGAGCTGAGTATGGTGGTGCACATTTGTAATCCCAGTACTGGGGAGGCTGAGACAGGAGGATCCAGGTTCGCGGCCAGCCTCAGCTACTTAGTAAGGCCCTCTGCAACTTGGCAAGACCCTGTTTCAAAATAAAGAAAAAAAATAGGATTAGGGGTGTAGCTCGGAGGTAGAATGCCCCTGGGTTCAATTCCTAGTGTCATAAATAAATAAATAAATAAATAAATAAATAAATAAATAAATAAATAAATAAAAAATAGGGCTGGGAGTGTAGCTCAGAGGTAGAATGCTCCTGGGTTCAATCCTCAATACCACAAAAAAAAAAAAAAAAAGAGTGCTGAAGAACCAAATAGTTAATTCTCATTTTGTTGTTATGTCAGTTGTGTGTTAAGGAACTTCTTCTAAGCTGGGTATGATGGTGCATGCCTGTAATCCCAGCACTTGGGAGGCTAACACAGAAGGACAGCCTCAACAATTTAGAGGCTCTCAGCAACTTATTGAGAACCTGTTTCAAAATAAAAAATAAAATAGAGCTAGGGACATAGCTCATAGCTCAGAGGTAGAATGCCCCTGGGTTGAATCCCCAGTAACACACACACACAGACACACATATACACACACACACACACACACACACACACACACACACACACACACTTTTTCTAGTAGCTCAAGGGCAATTTTCCCCCTAATTGTTTTCCAGAAGATGAAGTCTCCAAATATAGATCACACAGAGCTTCTTAGCTGGATGTTCTGGAAATGCAGCTTGTATTTATTGGTGATAAATCTGGAGATTTTAATGTGAGTTTCCTGCAGTAATTAGTCATATAAATTTATAATAGAACTGAACCAGGATTGGAAGTAATTCCCAAATGTGTGGGTCAGTCTGTTATTAACTCAGAAGAAGATAATTTGTGGATCCTAAAGGGAATAGATCTTACTGCCATCAATGCCAATGGCAGAAGTTTGGGTTTCTGAAAACTTTGATAATTATGTTTTTACAATTTTTTTTCTGGTACTGGGGATTGAACCCAGGAGCATTCTAACTCCAAGCTATACTCCCAGCCCTTTTTATTTTGAAACAAGATCTTGCTAAGTTGCTGAGGCTCTCACTAAATTGCTGAGTCTCGTTGCAAACCTGTCATCCTTCTGTCTCAGCCTCTCAAGTACTGGGATTAGAGGTGTACACCACCACACCTGGCTTTTTACAAATTTCTTCAGTTCTCTATTTTTCCTGAAGATTGTGGGTGATATGGACTGTGTGTTTTCCACATAAAAGATGAAGTTATACAAAAATGTTTAAAAATAATAATACCAGTAAAATGTGTCCATTATCGGAGAGATAATACAGAATTTTATTTTATTTTTGTTATTTATTTTTGCAGTACTGGAGATTGAATCCAGGGGCATTCTACCTCTGAGCTACATCTCCATCCCTATTTTGCTTTTTATTTGAAAACAAGGTCTTGCTAAGTTGCAGAGGGACCTGACAAGTTGCTGAGGCTGACTGTGAATCTATAAATCTCCTGTTTCAGCCTCCCAAGTACTAAGATGACAGGTGTGTACCACCATGCCTGACTCCATGTTATAAAATTTTAAATTAAGAACTTTTTTTCTTTCATTATATCCATAGCTCTCCAGCAAGAGAAAGCCTACGTTCACCCTAAGAAAAAGCAACAATGCCAGATAATGCTCATATTTCATCTGGAGGTGTTGATGGGGCCCCAAGGCTTTGGTTCATGTCTGTGTTCTCCCACCTTTATAGTCTTACCATGACTGTGCCATTGTCAAGTAGGGTGTGCACTGAAAGAATTCTCAAGAAAATCCTTAAAATTGTCTTCACCAAAGTTGGTTCAATACTGTTGTAAATTTAACAGCTGTCTAGAAACATTTTTGCTAAGTACTTTGTACTTTGACTGCACGTACATCCTTAGATTGTAGCAAAACATTTTAAATTTGGGGACAGTTTCATAGAAATTCCCACCAATGTCAGAGAATCTGTCTCATCTTGAAGTCATAGACTAACCTAAAAGTATATAACTGCTATCAGAATCAATATTTCATCTTTCGCCTCTTGTCATTTTGCAGCTCAGGGTGAGGGTAATTGATTTACCATCTCAGATCATTTAATTTCTAGGAGAAGCTTATTAGAATAAATCCAAGTTTCCCTGGATTCAATCCTCAGCACTGAGAGAGAGAGAGAGAGAGAGAGAGAGAGAGAGAGAGAGAGAGAGAGAGAGAGAGAAGGGCATGATGATACGTGCCTGTAATCCCAGTACTTGGGAGGCTGGATAGGAAGATTGTAGGTTCAAGGCCAGCCTCAGCAATCTAGCAAGAGCCTGTTTCAAAATAAAAATTTTAAAAAGGCTGGGGGTGTAGTAGCTCAGAGATAGAATGCCTCTGGGTTCAATCCCCAGGAACACACACACAAAAGAGACGGAGAGGGAAAGAGGGCGAGGAAGAGGGTAACAGTCTGCTTGGAAATTGTTTTCCTCTTTCTTTTTTTTTTTTTTTTTTTTTTTTTTTTTTTTT
>PVLC010021732.1:0-17630 GCA_004027655.1 Graphiurus murinus
GGAGCCGGGGAGAAAAACAGAGCGGGAGGCAAGGGGGGGGCACACACACCAGACAAGGGGGAGGCTAGATCTAGACCCGAATAGCCAGAGGGGGAGGACCGGGACCCGAAGGGAGAGGGAGAGGGTCGGAGAGGACGGGAGGCAGGGGCCCAGCGAGCGAGCCAGCGAGCGCGGGAGGAGGGCGGGGAGGAGGGGACCCGCGGGCCGCGGGGAGAGATCCCTGGAAGCCTGGCGACGTCACGGGGCCTCGCGGGCCGGCCCGGCCGCGCCGGCTTCCTGCCCCCGCCCCCTGCACCCGCCGGCCCGCCCCGGCCCGGCCCGCAGCCTCGGGCGCCTCCCCGCGCCCCTCCCGCCCGGTGTTTACCCGGCCCCGAGCCGGTGCGCGCCCTGCGGGCCGCGGCTGTGCAGGGGGAGGGGAGAGGGCCGACGCTGCACACTCGGGGAAGGACGCGAACACTGACCTCCCTGGAGGCCGGGGGCTAGGGCAAAGGATCCGAGGGCACCGGGGCGACCCACGGACACGGCCTCCCTCGCCCCTGCCCGCCCCCACATTTGCGCCCCACTTTAGACTCTCACCCCCCAGTCGCTAGTGCCTCGCCCTCTGCCCCCGTGCCCGCAGCGACCGCCCGAGGTCCTCCCCGCACCCCGCACCCCGCACCCCGCACCCCGCCCGGGCGCTGGGCTCCGGCTCCCGCGGGGCCCCGGGCAGGGAGCAGAGGGAGGGAAGGGCAGCCCCGCCTCCCGCAGGAGAGGGGAGCGCCTCATTACGCCGGGCTTGCCCGGGATGCCCGGCTCCCAGCGCCCTCTGCCTCCGTGGGGGACGTCCCCGGCCTGCGGCCCTCTGCCCTCGGGGACCTCCCTTCCAGCAACTCCGAGCCCTGGCGAGAGTCTGCGGCCTCTGAGCCGAGCCAGGAGTGACACGGGGCAGCCCCAGAGGCCCGGGAGGCGCATCTGCCAGGCAGATGGTAACTCCGAGGGAGCAAGGTGCGTGAGGAGCGCTCATTATCCTCGCCCGGAGCCAACAGCACCTGCTCTCCCCCTGGAGACCGGCCCCGCTCAGCAGAGCCCGCCTAACCACAGAGAGGGGCAACCAGCCCAAGGTCGTGCAACCTGCTGAAAGCAGGCAGGGCTAGGGAACACATCCAGGTCACCAGGTGAGCTCTCACCGGGCTCCACCTGCTGCCCTGCGAGGGGTGCTGTCAACTGTACCAGAGAGATCACGCCCCTTCCCAGCTGCTAACTCCAGGTGGGCCGGAGCTGGAGGGGAAAGGAAGCCCAAGAGGAGCCTGCCCAGCCCCCTGCTCAAACTCTGTTAAAGGGTTGGCTGGCTTCCAAAGGCCAGACCCCTCTGGGGAAGAGCGAAGACCCACGGGGCTGAGAAATGGAAGGCAGGCAGAATGAACATGAGCTTGGGATTCAGGCCTGAGTGCAAATCTCAGCCCTGTCATTTGCTAGCTCTGAGACTTGGGGCAGGTCTCTCTCCTCTCTGAGGTTCCAGTCTCTTCTGTAAAATGAAGCATTGGGCTAGCTAGCTGCTGGGTACCTCTCCTGATAGCTATCAGCAAAAAAAGAAAACACTTAATGAGTGAGAAAGAACAGTAGTGCTCCCTGGTGCCCATTTCAGCACCATCGGAGGGGGGAGGGTGCTTAGCCATTACCTAACCCAACCCTGTAATTTCCTCAAGGGGAAACTGGAACCCAGAGGGCTGGGGTAGCCCCAGATCCCAATGAATGCAAGTCTCCATTCATTAAGGCGGCTCCTGAGCGTCAGCTTTGAGGTTCGCCTTGAGGCCAAGTGCCGGAGAGAAAACAAAAGCAAAACAAGCAGGATGCTAAAGTTACACGAAGCTCTTCTATTTGTATTATGCTTTCTGTTTTTCCCCCAAAGCATTTCCACATCCATTATTGACCTTGCTTCTCAAAATAAATACTGTTTGAGGTAGAAAGAAGAGAGGTGGCCTCCCGGTTTAACTGATGTAGCAGAAAATGACTTGCTCAAGGTCACGGGTTAGTGAGGAGCCAGGAGAAGCCTCTCTGCTCAGCTGCCTGCCATTCCAGGTCCCCAGAGGGGACTCCCCGCAGCGGTGACAGCATGCAGGGCTAGGACCACCCACTCATCTCACAGGCACCTGACTCTTTCCTTGCTGATGAGTAGTAGGAAGCTGTTTGCACATTGAGCGTGTATAACAGCCCCCCTATACAGAAGCTAAACAGAAAAGAGAGGGCCTAGCAGGCCCAGCGCACACGGCAGGTAATAGCGAGGAGAGAAGCTGACCCTAAACCTCCGCTGTTCTCAAGGTCACCTTGCTCTGTCCAAATAAGGTCAAAGGCGGCAGCACCCCTCCCTCCCCACTCAGTACCCACCCCTTCATGAAACAGACACCCCTCCTGAGCACTTGGCAGCTTGGAAAGGTCTCTCTATTAGCTGCTGAACAATCATCCTTCAGAAGTGGCAGGGCTGGGGCTGTCAGGCCCATTTTACAGGGGAGGTAGCTGGAATCGGGGCGATGTTGGCAAGGTCACACAGAAGTCCTGCAAGGGAAAGTGTGAATCTGTATGGCATCCCTCCACCTCTTCCTCCCACCGCCTCGCTCAGTCCTCCAGCCTTCAGTGGGGCATCCGTCCATCCCGGAGTCGACACAGGCCTTGGGACTCCATTCCTACCTATCTGTCCCCACCCCGGAGGCCGAGGGGCTGGCTCTGAGCCTGATGCTCCAGCTGTGTTGAAGATGCCAGATCCTGTGAAGGAATGGATCGAGCAGGGCACCCACCGCAGTGCCCAGCAAGGAAGCCCTGCTGGGTCCGGGGCAGTAGTCCAGGGGAAGAGCTCACTGAGGAAGTCAAGTTCAAATCCCCAAGTTGTTGTTGCGTAGCTCTGTGATCCTTTCACCTCTCTGAGCCTTAGTTTCCTCGCCTATCAAATGGGCATAACAATTGTTCCTGCTCAGTGGTTTGTTCTGGGGAGGGAGATCATCCACATATTGTGCCTGACTCATAGTAATTCCTCAATAAACATAGCTATCATTATTAGCTATTGACTCTGTGGCTTTTAATTAACTGCTTCGCCCATCTCAGCCTCTAACTCTATGTCATAAAATGGGAAATATGTAGATCATGTCTTCACCCCCCACACGATCTTTCAAATCTGCAGTAGATAAAGTCTGCCAGAGCCTGATCTCTTAGCTTCCCCGTCAAACTTCAGCTGAAACTCCTTCACAAACCCAGGCCTCTGGAGTTCAAAAACGTAGACCTGGACCACTTCTGGGCACCCCTTCAGTACAGACATTGTAGAACCCAAACTGTATATGAAGCTCCTGCCACGACCTGAGTCCTATCCTACATTTCACAGGCTACAAAAGGGGAGGCCACCCCGCAGGGCCCAGCACAGGCAGCAGCATCAAACAGTGATAACAAGATTAGGGAAGAAGGTGGCCTTGGACATCCCAGCCCCGGCGCAGGGCACCAGCTGTCAGGCCAGGCCACACTCCCCTAGAGGTGGAGCCCCGGGAGGGCGGAGCCTTGCCAGGACCTGCTCAGGCCCTCGTCAGTGGGGAAGGGGGGCATGCATCGCACGTCAATGGCCAGCTGGTCACCTCCAGGGAGGCTAAGTGGCCACCCAGCAGGAATGCCCACTCCCAGCCAAGGCTGGATCAAAACCACAGCCACCACCGCCTCTCCAACCTCCGTGACAGGAACTGGTGTGCAGCCAGCTCCTCGCCCTCCTTGAAGGGCAAGGCCTCTGCCCTCAGTCTCCCCCACACACACACACACAGAATGAGGCCTGGGTGTATTTGCTGAGCAAGGGGGCGTAGGTCTAGAGTCACTCGCTTCTGCGCAGGTACAACCAGTCCAACTCCAGCTGTGCGCCTTGGTTGACTCACTTAGACCCTTTCTTCAAATAACACCTTGCCAGGAAACTCACACAGTGGATGCAGAGTAAGAGATGAGCTGCTAGAGCCACTGGGGCTCTGAACCCCACCCTTTGGGTCCTCTGTCCCCCTTGTGGTCCCCAAATAATAGCCAAAGCTCTGTAAGGTTCCATTTAAAACCCTTCCTAGAGTTGACCTAGTCTAATCCCTCACGTTACGGGTGGAGAAGCTGAGGCCTGGTCAGGGAAGGGCGGAACCCAGGCCTCTGGCCTCCCAAGCGTGCTTGCTACCCAAGCATCCCTCCCTCTTCAGAGTCACCTGGAGGGAGGGAGGAGCGGCAGCGCACAACCAGTCACCACATGGGAGGTCTTTTTGCTCAAAAGTGAAGTTGGGCATGTTTAACACAAAATAAAAAGATCATAAGGGGTTTTTTTTATATAAGTTTTTATTGCACCAACAATCCACAAAACCCAGGGCCCACAGGTTCTTCAGAAAAACTTAAGAAACAATGAGGCCAGATGTGGAGGCGCATACCTGTAATCCTAGGGCGTGGGAGGCTGAGACAGGAGGACCACAAGTTTCCAGCTAGCCTCAGCAACTTATTTTGAGACTCTGTTTCAAAATAAAATAAGGCTAGGGGTATAGCTCAGAATGGCCCTGGGTTCGATCTCCAGTTCCAAAGAAAGAAAGAAAAAAAGAAAACAAAAGGAAAAAACAATGAGGATGTCCACCCAGGTGCCGACTCTGCCGCCGGCCTGTACCTGCCCGCCTGTGCCTCCTCCATTATCCCAAGTCTCCACAGTGTGTGAGGCCTGAGGGAGGAGCTCTGGGCCTGGGGACTCGAAGGGAGAAACTGTCCACAACACCCAGCCTGGGCCCAGTCTTGGGAGGTGCTAGGGTGCTGGGACGGTCACCTTTATCTTCCACATGAGAGCTTCCAGGCCAGAAAAGTTGAGTGACAGCCCAAAGCCGCAGCCAGTGAGTGGCAGCAGAGCTCTGCACTGTTGGGGGACACTGCCTCCCTGAGGACGCTGGGAGTCAACTCTACTTCAGCCCAGCCTGAGTAGATTGGATGGCCCAAACCTGTCACAGGCCTCGGTCCCTTTGGGAATCTGATGAAAGAGCTGACTCTCTTTCCCAAGACGCAGAACGCCATGGTGTCTACAGTTTCCAGGAACGCCGAAGGCCTCTCTGAGGACAACACACCTGGGTAGGGCTGGATCCTGTTAACGGCACTGCGGGATTCTGCACCGGCAACAACAGAACAGGTGTTTATGCCTTAGGCCCAGAGGCCTCCAAGTGTAGGGTCAGGCCTGTGAGGGTTCAGCCTGATCAGAGTGATGTGGCCACTAGCTGCTAAACCCGGGACACGGCCCTCCCCAAGAAGGCTGGCCATGCTCTGTACCTCTCGGTTCCCAAGCACTTTCCCACCACAGAGTCACAGGATGTTGATCTCCATGATGCCCCACAGGGTGGTGGGCAGAGGAAGGGTAGCTTCCATTATGTCGGGGAAAGTGAATCCCAGAGAAGGAAGATGAGCTGCCCACCCAGAGCCAGAACCAGCAGCACCGAGACCAGGTCCTAACACTCAGCACCATTTTCTATTCACGGATCTGGTCAGAAGACCTGAGTTCAATCTCAGCTCTGAGGCCTTCTACCTGCGTGACCTTGAGGCAGCGGCTGCTCTCTCTGAGCCAGAATTCCTCTCAGCTATAAAACTAAGGGAGACTGGGAGGCTCAAAGTAGAGATGGAAAGCCCAGTGTGGCGATGGTGCTGTAATCCCAGTACTTGGAAGGCAGAGACAAGAGGATCACAGGTTCAAGGCCAGCCTCAGCAACTTAGCGAGATTCTATTTCAAATTAAAGATAAAATAGGGCTGTAGCTCAGAGGTAGAATGTCCCTGGGTTCAATCCCCAGTATTAAAAAAAAAAAAAATGCAGATGGAATCAGTAAGCTAAGGACAGTTGCATGCAGGTACCCCTCTGCCTGCTGCCCTGTAGCCTGCAGGGATGGACAAAGGGCTTCTTCTTCCCAGGAAGTGAATTTCCTGTGTAACAGGGAAAGCAGAAGGCTTAGGGACAACCACCGAGTGGTCACAAGGCCCGGCCTCGCCAGACCCTGGCTGAGTGGGGGCACCTAGTCCAGGAGGCAGGTCTAAGCACAGGTGAAGTAGAGAGGCAATGAGACACAGCTACAGACATAGAAACAGAATCACAGAGGCTAAAAAGCCCCGCACACAGAGGAAGGAACTTTCCACATGCTCAGATGCAAGGGACAAACAGGGCAGAAAAGAGAACTGCTAAGTCAAGTCGGGGCTGGACCACACGAGGAAGTAGGCAGGGAGAGTAAGAGGGCAGAAAGAGAAACTGGAAACTCGCTGGAGAGAAAGGGTAAAAGGCGGAGGAAAGGACAGAGGAGACGAGAGCCAGGCTGGGAGAAGCAGAATTTCTCACAGAGCAAAATCAAACTCTAAAATCTATGTCATACAGTTTTTTTTTTTTCTTTCAAGCATCCTTTCCCAGCGTGAAGTCATTTTCATATTTTAAGAACGTGCAATGCATTATGCATATCTCGTTTTTTGTTTAAAGGACTCATGGTTAGTACATTTAAAGATGTGAATGCCTGGGCAATTATAAAGGAAGAAATGTGGGAAATTTCCCCCCCTGGAATTTTCTAGGTTTCTCAAAACTTTCACATCTGCAGCCAGCTCCCTGGTGAGTTGGACCCAGGAAGCAGTAAAGCAGAGTTCTGCTTCGTCGCCCTTTCCAGGCTGGGCGGCGCTGGTGCTGGGATCAGCAACTCGGCGTCCTCCTCCAGCTCCACCCTCAGATCCACACGCCTCAGGGAAGAGAAAACTGCACAGGCCTCTTGACACCGCCTCAGTTTCTCCTCCAAAGCCTCCTGACGCCTCAACGATAGGGGCGCAGCGCCACCTGCGGGTCATGGAAGAAACTGCCGCATAGGAGGGATCGCTCCGGGAGTCTGAGGCTGCGGAAGGGTGGGAAGAAACGCTGGCAGTGAGCAATCTTTTGCAAGTATGCATGAAACACCGCCCTGCAGGGCACCGTAAATAGCAGGGAAGGCTCTGAGGGGGCGGGGCCCGCGGTTACGGTAATCTGGGCATTAACATCAGGGTGACCTCATTCGTACCCCCAGGCCTGGGGGGCGCACAGGTTACCAACGCAAGTCGCCTGGCACAGTAAGCGCTTAGTGTTTGTGGAATTCAGCGGCGACCCTCCAGGGTCACGGCACAACAGCAGAGGAGGTGGCTCTGGCGGGGACAGAGGGTACTGAGCGCAGGGCGCAGGGCCTCCTAGCACAAGCCCGCCTTGCCAGCCCCCATTCTGGGGAAGGGAAATGCCAAGTCCCTCGCTGGCATCTGGAAAACAATAAGGCAGCTGCAGGAAGTGACTAATGAGCACTTCGGGGAGCGATTGGGGACACCATGCATGGAAACTTATCTCATTCAAAATTGATAAGTTAACGCCATCTAATTAGAGAGAAAATGTGCTGCGCTCCCCGGCTTTCCGAGAACACCGGCCTGGGGCCCTGGCCCACAGCCAGCCACAAGAGGAGTCACGGCTGGTCTCTGAGACCCACAGCCCCACGGGAGGCTGCGCGACGCCCCTCCTGGTCCCTCATCCGCTCTCCACCGTGTGGACTTGCAAAACCTCTGAGCCACATGGAGCCTCGGACAGCTCCTCGTCCAAGTTGCTCCTTTCATAGAGAGAACCGAGGCCCAGAAAGGTCACATCACTGCGTCAAGCTCACGTAGCTATGGTGCCAGTACCAGAGAGGAAGCGAGTTGTTGGGTTCCCAGTGGAGACCATTTATCACCATCTGATAACATTGCCCTGACTTTTCTCAACGCTCTGGACAGGTCACAGAATATGATATCCCTCCTGCACAATTCATCCCTCTTGGCACTCAAGCCCTGAAAGGGACCCTCCTCTCACTCCTTACAAACATGTCATTGCTCTCACCTGTGGTCCAAAAGTGACTTCCTCCAGGCAGCCCTCCAGGATTGTTTCCTTCACACCTACTATTTCATTTGTTGGTTTACTCATTCATTCCAGGGACATTTGGTGGTTAAGAGCTCAGGCTCTGGAGTCAGGTTGCCTAGGTTTAAATCTCATCCCTCAAGCTGGGCACAGTGGCGCATGTTTATCACCTTAGTACTTGGAAAACTGAAGCAGGAGGGTCGCAGGTTCAAGGACAGCCTCAGCAACTTAGAGAGCCTCTCAGCAACTTAGTGAGACCCTGTTTCAAAACAAAAAATAAAAAGGGCTGAGGGTGTGGCTCAGAAACAAAATGTCCCTGGGTTCAATCCTCGGTACCAAAAATAAAAATAAAAATAAAAAATAAATCCTGTTCCTCACATGTATTTGCGCAGGCCAAATAACTTTACTGGACCTCAGTTTCCATCTACTTAAAGTAAGAATAATACAAACACATCCTCAGCAGGCAAGGATGAGATGAGTTCATCACATCCAAGCAAGAAGCCAGCCATACTCACGGCCTAAGCTGGAGAAGGACGCAAGATCATTCAGTCCCTGCCTGAGACCTGGACAGTATGCTAAGAGCAGGAATTGGAAGACAAGGATGAGCCGGGCGTGGTGGCGCACGCTTGTAATCCCAGCATTCAGGAGGCTGAGACCGGAGGATCCAGGTTCACGGCCAGCCTCAGCTACATAGTGAGACACTCCGCAACTTAGTGAGACTCGGTTTCAAAATAAAGAATAAAAAATAGGGCTGGGGGTATAGCTCGGAGGTAGAATGCCCCTGAGTTCAATCACCAGTACCGCAAAAAAAAAAAAAGAAAGAAAGAAAGACAAGGATGTATTGGGGCAGGGCTTGATGGCACAGGCCTGTAACTCAGGAGGCTGAGGCAATGTGGCAAGACTGTCCCCCCCAAAAAAAGTAAGCTGGGCATGGTGGCACACGCCTGTAATCCTACTACCTGGGAGGCTGAGACTGCAGGATTGCAGGTTTGAGGTCAGTCTCAGCAATTTAGCAAGGCCCTCAGCAACTTAGTGAGACCTTGTTTCAAACTAAAAAATAAAATAGGCTGGGGTGTAGCTCAGAAGTAGATCACCATAGGGTTCAATCCCCAGTACCAAAAAAACAAAACAAAGCCAGCATTTGGGGATCTCAGAAGGGAAACAAACTACCTGGTCCAGACAGGGAGGGTCAGGAGGCTTTTCTGGAGGAGATGCTTCGAGCTGAGTTTAAAGGGTGAGTAGACATTAGTGAGGCCACGGAAGAAGGACCAGGACTTCAGGCCCAGGATCAGCACACGCGAAGGCAGGGAAGCCCAACGGCTCCAGGGTGCTGGAGGTTGAGGACAAGCTTGGGGAGGCGGCCAGAGCTGGAACGTGCGGGACGTGCATGCCACGGAAGAGAGGTCTCAGTCCTGCAGACGGCAGGGAGCTTGGGAAGCGCTTTCAACAGAGGAGGGACATGGTGGGCTGGGGGTTTGAACACATCCTTCTAGACTCGGTTATGCTTTCTCTGTGTGGCTCTCTTTCCACAAAGACATACTGCTTTTGGTCAGTTTGGGTTTTTTTGTTGTTTTGTTTTGTTTTGTTTGTTGGTGGTACTAGGGGTTGAACCCAGGGGCACTCTACCTGAGTTACACCCCCAGTTCTATTTTATTTTTATTTTGGAACAGGGTCTCACTACTTGCTGAGGCTGTCCTCAAACCTGCTAGACTTCCTGTCTCAGCCTCCCAAGTACTGGGATTACAGGTGTGCACCACCGCACTCGGCTATGGTCAGTTTAATTCTAATGGTCAAATAATTTGCTGCCACCAGGCCAAAGATCTGCTATGGTTCCCAGCCCCCTCCCAAACTCGTGTTAATTTTTGTATTATTATTTGTGGTACTGGGATTGAACCCAGGAGTGCTCTACCACTGAGCTATATCCCTAGTCCTATTTTTTTGAGACAGGGTCTCACTGAGTTACCACCTGCTAGCCTGGAACCTATGATCCTCCTGTCTCAGCCTCCCAAGTACTGGGACCACAGGCCTGTGTCATCATGCCTGGATTCACATTAAAATTTAATTGCTGCTGTAACAGGATTAAGAGGTGGGTGCTTTAAGAGGTGATTGGGTCCTGAGTGGATTTAGGCCATTTTCCAGGGAGTGGGTTAGTTATCTTAGGTGTGGACTCTTCATAAAAGGACGAGTTCAAGCCAGTGTTTATTTACTTAGGCTCCCTTGTGTGCTTCCTCACCATGGGATGCCTTTCTGCCATGGTTCGGTACAGCAAGAAGGCCCTCGCCAGACGCGGGTGCTGTGCTCTTGGACTTCCCGGCCCCCAGAACTACAAGAAGCCAACCTCTGTTCTTTATAAAATTACCCAGGCTCAGGTTTTCTGTCACAGCAGCTCAAAACAGACTAAGACATAAAACTTGCAGTTATAATATTCTGTGAACCCCAAATATTCCAAAGAACTGAGTCCCCATCCCTACCAAACAGCACTTATTCCTTTTCAAACAATTAGGAGGCTGTGAAACACAAATCTGAGTCCTTTGAGGGCAGGGGCTGGCTCTTGTTCATTTTACATCTCCAGGCACAAGATAAGTTCAGCAAATGTGTTAGGTGAATGATGCCCCCGGGGTGATGCCAAATTCAACAGGCCCTTCCCTTGAGCACCCAGAAGCCCGGCGGGGTTACCAGTCCCAGATCCATTGCCCAGCCGCTCTTCGCACAGCCTGTGCTCCGGCTTCTGAAGACATCCAGGACGGGCCTGCTTTCTCTTGTTACTCTTTAAATCTCCCATTAGAATCTTGAGTGAACTAGGATCCTGAAGCTATTCCAGCCCCTGCTGCACCAGCACCTGCTGGGATGTGACCTGCCTCAGTTATGAAATCGGGTAACAATGTCCACCGGGGTAGGACAGCAGGCACCAGGGCATAAAGTGCTGAGAAACATTCCAAACACCTGGAACAAGATGATTCCTGCCTAGCACTGCCTTCCCAGACAGCAGCTCACAACTCTCAATCCATGATCGGTTCCATACTAACTCCCCACTTCTGTTTAGGCTCATTCAACCCTCCCGGAGATGAGGCTCCTAAAACAGAAGGCAGGAACTGCCAGGAGAGTTGCAGCAGTGGGGGCTGGCCTCAGTCCCAGACAGGCCAGGACCAAGCAGGACCACAATCCCCAATCTGGGTCCATCCGTGTCTCGGGCTATGCCTGCTTCCTGAGGCAGGGACCGAGCTGCTCCGGAGGCTCCCACAGGAGGGAGTGACACTCAAGATGGAAGGAATCTGCCCAAGGAGGCGGATGCGGTGGCGCTCGCCTGAAATACAGTAACTTGGGTGACTGAAACAACAGGATCGCAGGTTTGAGGCCAGCCCCTGGTAACTTAGGGAGACAGCTTTTCAAAATAAAAAGGGCTGGGGTGTAGCTCCTGGATTCAATCCCCAGTAATCAAAAAAAAGGAAATGAAATCTGCCCAGGGGTAAAGCAGACTACCTTTCCCCCTTTTTTTTTTTTTTTTTTTGCGGTACTGGGGATTGAACTCAGGGGCATTCTACCTCCGAGCTATACCCCCAGCCCTATTTTTTATTCTTTATTTTTATTTTTATTTTTTTGTGGTACTGGGGATTGAACTCAGGGGCATTCTACCTCCGAGCTACACCCCCAGCCCCTTTTTATTCTTTATTTTGAAACCGAGTCTCACTGAGTTGCGGAGTGCCTCACTAGGTAGCTGAGGCTGGCCGCGAACCCGGATCCTCCGGTCTCAGCCTCCCGAATGCTGGGATTACAAGCGTGCGCCACCACGCCCGGCTCTTTCCCCTTTCTATTCGCTGATTCACTCACGAATCCACACTAAGATCGCTACCAACATCCCTCCTGGGGGAGCCCCACAAAAAGCTGGACCTTTACAAAGCAGCTGCTCAAAGGATAGGCAGAAAGGACAGGTGCTTTCCAGGTGCTCAGGAAGGCCGTTCCCACAGTGCCCTCATGCTGCCCGCCCCCAGGCTCTTCAGTGGATTTGCACATTTGCCTGTCTCTCCACTGTGGCCCCCGGTCCTCCTCTACCAACTCGGGGACACAGGTGTCCCTGCTGACAAGGAAACTCGCTAGCCCTGGGGCTGGTGGGCAGGAACAGCTGGTTTCGACTGGGGCCCATGGCCTCATGGCTGTCATCAGCCCAGAACTTCCCCTCGGGTTAACTTCCTCTGTACAGGCCCGCCACGGCCTGCAGGGCTTTTGTGAGCACAGGTGACTGACTGCAACGGAAGCCGGCAGCAGTGCGTGGCAGCGCAGGCAGTGGTGCTCACTCAATGCCCGTGAGCCCCTCGCTGCCCTCCCTGCCCCAACCCAGCCAATCCTCCCAGGCGAGACCTCGCTTCAAAGACAACTGTGTCAGCAAGGCCAGGTGTGAGCCGGGTTGGCCGTCCTCTTGGGCTCACCACTCATCCCAGGGTGGCAAGCATCAGGGCCTCAGCATCACAGGGCTGCACCCCATCCGAGGGAACTCAAACTACGTCACAGCCAAGGGAGAGGACACAGACGCCTCAAGGGCGTCATTCCGCCATGCAGGGATTCAACTCCAGCGGGGGCAGCCTTGGCTTAGCCACTTGACTCTTGTAACAAAACAGGCCAACACGTGGTTTCAACAGGTTTAATTTGTGCTGTTCACACTGGACACCATGTTCTAGTGTCAGCCCCTGAGAGCACCCCCTCCCCCACACAAAGGGGGATGGGGAATGAACAAGGATAGGGAGGGGAAAGAAGAGAGCTGTGTGCGACTTCTGGCCACTCAAGAGGTGCAGAAGATATTCCCCAACTTCTCGTGCACTCACAGGCTCAACCCAAGAGGTGAGGGGTGAAGGGTAACAGGGAAATTGGTGATATGATTACGCCCCAAGCCCGGGGCAGGGGAGCAGCCTTAGGAGCCAGCGCTTGGGTGCCAGCTTTTTCCTTGGTGAGAGCAAGCAGGGCAGTTGGGAAAGCCAGGAGCCCAGGATGGCAGGGTCCTGTGGCTTCCTTCAGGTGAGGCCATCCCAGCGCCACCTCCTGCAGGAACACCAGAGCCACGAGGGGCCCTAACTGCAGCAGCTGCACATCAAGGCCTGAGGGGTGCTCCCTGGTGGCTCTCCCTAGATGAGTGGAGATGCCAAGGGGCTGCCTGACCAACCGCCCCCAACACGCCTCTGCTGATCCCTGTCTCACCCACCCGGGCACAGGCAGATATGCTGACCTCGCCCCTTTGGTCCTCTCCACACTTAGGAAAGCAGGTGTGGGGAGAGGGACACAAGTGACCTGCACAGCCTGACAATTGTGAAGACCTCTTGGGGTTGGAAGCAAAAGGAAGAGAGGTCAGGGCAGAGTCTCCAGAGGCAGCTCTGCAAGGGCCTGGGAGGCCGGCCTCTCGACCACAATGACTGGTGGCTGCCGGAAAGGACCAGGAGAGCCGAAGAGCTGAAGAGCTGAAGAGCCTGGCTCTGGTGCTCAGGCAACGGGCACTTTCAGTCACACACACACTCATCTGGTTCCTAGGGAGTCACTGAGCCATGGTCCCCACCCAGGATGGGACTCTCCCAGGTGCTCCAAGGCGGAAAGGGCCCCCACTCAGCTTGGAAAGGCAACTCCCTGCTGCTGGAGGCGTGGGCCTGGGTGGTTTCCACTTGTCATACCTGGAGGCACCACTCTCCCCACAGCTGCTCCTGCAAAGGCCTCGAGACGGAACCTCTGACAAGGGGGAGGGCTGCTTCCCAGTCTGGCCGCACGGCTGCGGGAGCACTAGCTGTTGTACAGGGGAATCACCCGGGTGATCTCCCGGCGGCAGATGGGGCACCTCTTGGGCTCTGGCAAGGCGCGGTAGCACTCTCGGCAGGAACAGACATGCCCGCACTCCAGGAAGACGCAGGACTTGAAGCTGCTCAGACACACGACACAGGCGCTCTTCAGACTCTCCCTGTCCTCGGGTGAGGCTTGGCTCAGCAGCTGGGCCTCGTGCTCCTGGAACTCCTCCTGCATCTGCTGCAGGCGCAGACGCTCCTGCCGATGCAGGTACTGCCTCCGGAGGATGAAGAAGAGGGTGGCACACGTGGCAAAGCCAAACACCAGGGCCAGGACCTTCCAGAGTCTGACGCTTGACTCCTGCCTCTGCAGCAGGCTGTCAAAGTCCTGGCTACTTAGGTAGTACTGCATGCCTTGCTTGGGGGGCTGCAGGCGGACGGAGTTGTTGTCCAGGACCAGTTCACCGACCCCCGTGAGGGTGGCCCCAACCTTCAGCATCTCTTCGGTCTCTTGGATGCCTTTGGGCCGCTCCCCACTGATGTAGTGGCCAATGACATCGGTGAAGGACTGGACCGAGGGGTGGAACTTCTCATACACAGTCTCTAGGCCCAGATCCACCGAGTCCAGGGGCTTCAGCACCCGCACGGCCACAGCCATGCCATCCTCGTGCGGCACCAGATCAAAGGGCACCGTGTTGGTCCTCTGGTGAATGATCTTTGAACAGTCATTCCTAAAAAAAAATAAGGGGACTGAAGATGAAACCAAAAGCCAAGCATCCAGGTAGAGTGGGGGATCGATCGCATGAATGCCAGGACAGGATCACGTGTGACATGCCTGGGGAATACAATCCAAGTCACTACTACCTGAGACCCCACAAAGGGAGGCTCCACTGTCCTCCGGGGCTATCAGTGGACAACAAGCACCATCATGGGTCATCTTTATCATTTATTTCCCTTTGCCACTGTCAGATAAACACCTGAGACAAAACCCTGCTAGGATCAAATGGGAAAATGGTACTGCATGTAATGGCACAAGCTTATTTTAACAAACATCGAAGTCATTAATCTATAAATCACTGGGTCTCAACCTTCAGTGTGCCTAATTAACAAATTCCAGATCTTCTATACTGAAAATTCTGGCTTGGCAGATCTGGAAGTAGGCCCAAGAATCTAACGAGCTGCCTAGGGTATTCTGACAGAGAGGTTCATAGAATACACACAGCAATGTCAGACTGGTCTTTGACCTAACCCAGGGGAAGCTGAAGACACAGCAACAGTATCCAGGACCCCAGCCTCTGGACAGACCGGCTCTAAGATTTTTGGCCAATGGAAAAAGGACATGTACCAAAGGTGTGTTGTTCGATTCCACACCATCTTGTGCTCCTGGAGTGTCAGCCGCTGAATCACCCCCTTGCAGTTTTCTACGAACTGGCTGTTCAGCGTTTCTTTAACAGATCGCACAGCTCCTAAGAGGAAACAAATCATTTAATTTCTCAAGAACTGTTCTGACCTTTCACATTATTCAAAATGGGTTATTAGTTTGAGTTACGTTAATTAATCAAAATGATGACACCTGTAAGCACCTCACACAGATCATATTTAAATCTCACAACAACCCCAACAACCCCATAAGGTAGGACTTAGTTCACAGATAAATATTCTCTAAGATAAACAGAGGCCCAGAAGTCAGGCGTGGTGGCGCACACTTCTAATCCCAGCATTGGGGAGGCTGAGACCAGAGGATCCGGGTTCGAGGCCAGCTTCAGCTACCTAGTGAGGCACTCCACAAAATAAAGAATAAAAAATAGGGCTGGGAGGTAGAATGCCCCTGAGTTCAATCCCCAGTACCACAAAAAAAAAAAAAAAAAGAGGCCCAGATTTGGTAATCTTGCCCCAGATCACACGGTAATAATTCAGGTCTTTCTAACCCCAAAGTACATTCTGTACCATGGTCCCAACACTGTAAAAGCTTAACTACCTTTATCAAACTTTTGGAAGAAGGAAGTTATTTTCCATTTACCATTAAACAAACATACCTTCAATAACAGCATAAGGCACACATTTTCCTGGTGCTTCTGAAAGAATACTCTTTAAATCTTCACCCAAGGGGATTTTCTTAGCTCCCTAAACACAAAAAAACAAAAAAAGCATATTAAATTAGACATTAAACACTGACATAATCATACTGAAGGGCAAAAAAAAAAGATTTTTTTTTTTTCCTGTTGACAGAATGAGGAAACTGGGCAGGAAGGAACTACTATCTGATTCCAAAGCTTGTCCCAGAAATTTTTTTAATATATTTTTTTTTTAATATTTTTTTTTTAATATTTTTTTTTTTGCGGTACTGGGGATTGAACTCAGGGGCATTCTACCTCCGAGCTACGCCCCCAGCCCTATTCTTTATTTTGAAACCGAGTCTCACTAAGTTGTGGAGTGCCTCATGAGGCAGCTGAGGCGGGCCGCGAACCCGGATCCTCTGGTCTCAGCCTCCCGAATGCTGGGATTACAAGCGTGCGCCACTACGCCCGGCAGAAATTTTTGATACTGAATGTTGAGCCCAGAAGCATTCTATCTGCAAGATACTCCACCAGCCCTATTTTATTTTTTATTTTGAAACAGGGACCCTGCTAAGTTACTGAGGCTGTCCTTGGACCTGGGATTCTCCCATCTTAGCCTCCCAAGCATTGGGATTACAGTCGTGCACCACCATGCCTGGCTTTGTGCCAGACATTCTAACATATAAACAGGCCAGGAGCTGCGCCTCTTCCTTCTTCGGTCACTGAAGACTGAAGGTGCCACATACACTCTTTTTTTCCAGGTTGCAAAATACATGCTCCTTTTAATACGAACACGTTTAATGAAAATTAAAAGGAACCAATTTGCACATTGCAGAATGAACATTATTTAATCTCTTCTTGACAACACAGAGCTGTGGTTCAAGGGCTCAGATAGAAAGCACTAACAGCTTTTCTGCTATAGAGGGGCTCAAGAAATGGAAGTTATTACCACCGTGCCTTTTTAATTGATGCTCTGTGCTGTGTGTTATAATAAAAGGGTGCCTTTGCTTTATTAGGGCAAGTCTCTGTTAACTGGTGTCCGACATGTTCCGCTACTTTTTGTCTTTCTTCTCTCTCATAATCAAGTATGCAGTCACTGCTACCACCTTCCTCCAACACCCCTTAGTCTTTCCAACTCTTCCATGTTCCCGCTTCCCTGTCTTACCAGCTGATCATGAGTTTATTGTTTGTCTAGTGTACTAGAATGCAATTTCCCCTAGTGCTAAGAACAGTGCCTGACACACAGCAAGCACTCAATACATATATGACAAATAAATTAGTGATTAATTAAGCACTTAAATATACTATGTACCCAGCACTGTGTTTTGGTTTTTTTGTTTTGTTTTGTACTGGGGATTGAAACAGGGTCATTCTACCTCCAAGCTATACCCCTGGCTCTTTTTATTTTTTATTTGGAAACAGGGTGTTGCTAAGTTGCTGAGGGTCTTGTTTAGTTGCTAAGGCTGGCCTCGAATCTGCAATCCTCCTTTCTCAGCCACCCAAGTACTAGGATTACAGGAGTGAGCCACCACATCTGGCTGCTATGCTAAGTGCTTTAAATGCATTAATCTGTTTAATGTTCATACCATCCCTATACAGTAAGCATCATAGCCTTCAATTATAGAAAAGGGACTGAGGTTTGCGGCCAGCTTCAGCTACCTAGTGAGGCATTCCACAACTTAGTGAGACCCTGTTTCAAAATAAAGAATTAAAAATAGGGCTGGGGGTGTAGCTTGGAGGTAGAATGCCCCTGAGTTCAATCCCCAGTACCGCAAAAAAAAAAAAAAAAAAAAAAAAGGGATCGAGGTTCAGAGAGGCAAAGTGATTTACTCAAAGTCACACAACTAGTAAATAATACATCACAGGATGGCTGATTCGAATTTTGTTTGTTTGTTTGCAGTACTGGGGATTGAACCCAGGGGCATTCTACCTCCGAGTTACACCCC
>PVLC010021733.1:0-27593 GCA_004027655.1 Graphiurus murinus
CTTCCTTCCTTCCTTCTTCCTTCCTTCCATACTGGGAATTAAACCCAGGGGAAATCTATCTCTGTCTCTGTGCTATACCCTCCACCCTGTTTTATTTTTTAGTTTGAAACAAGGTCTCACTAGGTTGCTGAGAGTCTTGCTGCATTGCTGAGGCTGTCCTTGAACCTGTTATCCTCCTGTCTCAGCTTCTCAAGTATTGGAATTACAGGTGTATGCACCGTGCTGGGATCCTAATGATCTTTTAGTCAAAGAAGAAAAGGATATAATGTTTATTGTCTAAATGCAACAAATAAATTGAATCATTGAATGAGTTCAGACCTAAAGAAAAAGAATAAAATGGAGGCATGCCATTCCTTTCAAAAAACCAAATAGCTTTTACTTCATTCACTTGGTATTCAATTCCATTTGGTAAGTACATTTTCCCTCTTATTTTCTCTGTTTATGTTCAAACATATAAATACATTTATCAGACTGCAGCTAGAGTCTGCCTGTGAGCATAGGGATTTGTGTTCATTTTCAAAGATCACAACATCTTGTTGTAGAAAACAGTCACACTACTAGGCAAAGCAGAAGTCTACACTTAAAATACACAAGTGTCACCTGAAATCTAAGATCAAAAATAAGAAGGAGAAAATCTGTTTTTACTCTTTGTGCTTCTCATACTACCACAGTCTAAGAGCTCACAGAAAAATTGCTGAACAAGTAACCAAACAACTATGAAGTACAGTAAAACCTCCCTAATTTACCCTCCATTGATTAAAAAATATAAAACAACCTTAGAATAGAGAAGTTTAGTTTATAGTCATCAATCATATAAACTTAGAAGAGTTTAGAAAATATGACTAGGGATTGAGGGAATTGTATCTCCAAAGGACTTTTATAAAAATTCTTAGGAATTAAAGTAGTGAACAATATTTTAATGGATTTATAATTCTATTTGTTCATTACTTGACAGTAGAGGTCTCCCCCAAGCTAGTGAGGACCAATACTAATGAAGAATTTTATTATGCATTCCATTTTAGATCAAGGAAATTATTTTCCCAAATACTCATGCGACTTGTGTCATTATTTTCCTTTAATTTTCCACTCAAAAATCACCTGGATAGCACAGCATCCCCATTGTGCCCAGGGTATTGTCTGACTTTGCTTATAGCAGTCATCTGCCTTGTTATTTTTTACCTTTGGTTCTCACCACTCATGTGATGTACTGTATATTTATTTATCTCTGGTCTTCTGCTAGAATATAAACTTTGTGAGACCAGGGAGTTTATTGAGTTTGTTCATTCTTTTTTATTTTTTTCAGGTCTATTATAGCTCCTGGCATATAAAAATGAACAATAAATGTTTGTTAAGTAAAGGAACAAATGGGATTTGAGTATGTGCGTGTGTGTGTGTGTGTGTGTGTGTGTGTGTGTGTGTATTACTGGTGATGGAACAAGGGGTATTCTACCTCTGAGCTATATCCCTATCCCTTATTATTTTTTATTTTGAAAAAGGATCTTGCTAAGTTACCATGCACTGGTCTCAAACTTGCTGTACTCCTGTCTCACTGCCTCAACCTCCCAAGTACTGGTAGCTTGTGCCACCACAACTGGCTAAATTTGCTTGACTCTGATACAAAAAACAAACAAGAAATGAAAAGAGAAAATAAAAAAGAAAAATGCTAATAAAAAGAAACAAATTGATTAGTAACTGTTTATTTTTTAATACAATAAAAAGGACCCCTCACACACTTTTGTTTTCCATTAGGATATTGCAAATCTATTTGCTGCTGTTGTTTTGGCTGGGCTGGAAATGTAGGCTTTCACCCAGGAGGCTGCATGCTGACTAATGAGATAGAGATACAGATCTAGCCCAGCAATATTCATACATCCTATATGCATTCATTTTTCTCTACTGACATTTTAATATATTTTGGTGAAGATATTCCCAAGATAATGAAGATATGTGGAGTGAGCATTGAAAGTGATGAGTCTTTTTTTCCATTATCAAAGACAAATACAGGTGTGTAATATATGCAGAGCATTGAAAGTAGGCAAAGAAAATGAGAAAATCCCAATGAAAGAAATTAAAGCTCTCTAGTAATTGAAAGAAAGGCCAAACTGAAAACATAAATCTTTAGACTCAGCAAGGATTTATACCGATGTGGAGTGAGTGGACCAATGGCTTTCATAATGTGATTCATTTTGAAAAAAATCTCATTTTCATTGCCAAGTAGAGTTCATGGTTTAGTGAAAATTTTGCTTTCAGTCTAATCAAATGAGCCAAATTCTGGCCCTCTATATTCTGAAATAAGGAATTAACCATTTCCTAGATTATTTGTGAGATTCTAAGCATAATATCAAAGAAACATAGTCACAGCTAAGGTGAAATCTTAGTATATTTACATTAGGACCTATGCTATACACTTTAATTTCCTTATAAAATTTCCTTAAACAGTATAAAGATCATTCAAATTTGGACTTTTCCCAAATGGCCAAGAAAGACATCAACTCATCTGTAATAACACAGCTTTGATGGTCAGACCAAGGGTATATGATAGTGAATTATTTCAGCAGACTCAAAGAACAGTAAGGCAGACAAGAATCTGGACAGGTCATTTTAAAGAAGGATTAAATCTGAATCAACCCAGAGAGATATCACCAGAATGGGGATTAGGCCTTAAAGGACAATTGATCTGTTTGTTTGTTTGTTTATTTATCACGGGGCAATAAATTGCCTTAGAACATTTCCTCTAATACTGGCTAAACAATAGCAAAATTAGGGCAAGTAGTTTGCAGTTTGTACCAAGATTTTTGATGATTAAAAGAAGCTAGCTGTTTTTTTGGGAGGATGGGGAATCTTTCTGAATGGTAAGTTAGGCAGTAGGAGCTAATACAAATAATATTCACAGAGTGTAGGTTATCCCACATTCATAGTCCACTATATATTTGGTTCCACATATTATACAGTAAAATTTTATCTGCTTTTCCCCCAAAATTCATTGATCAGGTTGTTAAATTCAATTACTAAAAAATTTATATCCATTCCATCTGGTGGGAGTGAGCACAGTAGTCTCATTGTTTGCAGTTTTGTTTTCTGTAATTTTAGTTGATCATGATTTGAAAACATTAAATTATTTCAGAACTAGGTAATTTATAATTTTAAAATCACATATCATTCTGATTAGCATGCTAAGATCTCATACCTTTTCTCTGTGTCCTGCCCAGGATATGAATCATCTCTTTGTTCCACATATCTATACTGTATATACTACCCACCTCTTAGTTATTTAGTATCTGTCTTGGTTATTGGATGAACTATTCTGATATGACAGTATTCATGTTCAAGTAACCCTTAAAACCAGTGGCCTAATACTATGTCACAGGCCTATGTTATTTACCTCACTTCATCTCATCAGATAAGTAGTGGATCATTTCATTGCATTACAAGAAGGGTGAATGTGGTACAATAAGAAATTTTGATAGAAAGAGAGAGATCATATCCACATACCTTTTATTATAGTATAATAACTGCTCCATTTTTATTATTGATAAATCTCATACTGTACCTAATTTATACATTAAACTATCATAAGTATGCATGTATAAGACAAAGCACAGTAAATATAGGGTTCAATACTATCCATAGTTTCAGGCATCTTGGAGTGTATCACTCAGATAATGGTGATATGTCCAGCTAAGGTGAATGAGGACTACTGTTAGGATTCCTGTAAGTAGAGGAGAAAAAAATGGAGGTCAAAGAGTAGATGTATTGCATTGTGGTGATTGCTGTCAAGCTGAGATTTAACTGCTTAGCATCATTTCAATGACAATGGTCACTTAGATGGTCTTCTGTTGGCAAATTATCTGTATAATCCCCTTGGGGAGGGGAGTAAACCCACAAGTTGAGCCAGCAGATGTTATACAACTCAGCAAGTGATGCAGTCATACTCTAGAGGAATGTATTTTCAAATTTACAAGATTGTTACAAGCTATGATGTCACCCCCATGAGAGATCCTCTGTGTGTGTCAGTGTCCAATCTCTCAATTTTACTTGATGATTTACTCAGGCTTTGTTTGCTTATTTACAGAAAATGATGCAGAATCAAACTAATGTAAGAAGAGGACACTTGTTTCCAGCCAGCACTGCATTTCCATTTGCTCTAGTCTAAATTCTCCCAAAGTGATCCACTTCCAATAGCAAACTTAGAGCAAATGGTGATCTGAAATGTAATAAACATTTGAAAAGATTATTATTTTCTCTTATCAAGTGATAGAACTTTTGCCAAGATATATAGAATAAGCATTCTAATATAATATTTATCTATTTATCTAGTTAATTATTTATTTTTGCAGTACTAGGGATTGAGCCTCAGGACATTATACCACTGAGCTACATGTCCAGTCCTTTTTATTTTTTATTTTAAGATAGGGTCTTGCTAAGTGGCTCAGACTGGCCTCAAATTTGTTATCCTCTTGCCTTAGCATCCTGAGTAGCCTAGATTATAGCATGTACTATTGTGCCTGGCTCTAATATGATATATTAATCAATGTGGCATCTTTCTATTTTTTGCTAGAACTAATTTAATTAAACTGTTTATTGGAATAAAAATATATATGAAACTGAATTGAAGATAATATGTAATTAGATCTCAGTAAGCTTACAATAAAATTTCTCTAACAGTCACATATGAAAAGAAAAAAAAAACCCACAAACAAAACCCTTAAAAGCCATATAAAGGCTTGTTTTCTTGAGACAACATCTGCTATTTTTGTTTGAATTAATCTCGGTGATCTAAGGTTGTGAATACTGTATAATAATTAGCATCACTATAGAAAATTTGTTATTTTTATTATTGGGTTTCTCCAATTATACAGTTGAATTAGTCCACTTTTCATTGCTATAGCAAAATACCTGAGGCAGACTACTCTATAAGGAAAGGAGATTTAATATGGCTTATAGGTCTGGAGATGCAAAGTCGCAAAGTCAAGGGGCCATATGTGGTGATGGCCTTCTTGCTGGCAGTGACCCAAGGTGGACTAAAGCATAACATGGTAAAAGACAAGGATCAAGCCCACATGAGTTCCTCTGTTTCTCTTTCTCTTTGAATAAAACTACCAAGATTTGATCTTGAAGGCTGCATTCTAATGATACTAATGACTGTAACTAATCCTAATCACTTCCCAAAGGCCTCACTTTTTTTTTTTTTTTTATTTTGGTATGAGGGATTGAATCTAGGGACTTTCTAACTCTGAGCTGTACCCTGAGCCCTTTTTTATTTTAAAACAGGGCCTTACTAAGTTGTTGAGAGCCTCACTACATTGCTGAGGCTGGCCACAAACCTTTAATCCTCCTGTCTCAGACTCTCAAGTACTAGGATTACAGGCATGTGCCACTGCACCTGCCTCAAAAGGCCCCAATTTTAAACATCATAGTTAGGTTAAGTGTCCCCTCTTTCAGTTCTTTACAATGAGGACTAAATTTCAACAAATGGAGCATGGAAGGGGTACTCAAGTCATATCCAAACCATAGCAACAACTGTAGAATTTCAAAGTGATCTCTTTTATTAGAGGCAGGACTTAATTTTTTACTTGCTCTATAACATAGGCAATGGATACTGCATTGTAAATTTGCTTGCTTCAAGATGCAAGTAAAATTGTAGCTTGTTTTACACATTTCCCAGGTAATTTTTGCTTTCTTTCTACAATACACAGAGACTTTGAAGAAAGTGATCATCAAATTGTTATAAAATATCATAAAGTCTATTGATTTCCTTACTAGATGAAACTAATTCTCTTCTTAATTATAGGAGAATCACATCCCCCTCCCCAAGGGAGGCTAACAAATTTCAAGTAATTTTATATACCAAATAAATATCGAGAAATTCTTTGTACACCATTTTTTCCCCCCTGAAGATCAAGGCTAAAACACTCTTTTGAAATAGTTGTCCAGCAGTATTTACTTCTATGGCATGTAGTTACAGATATTTTACATGGAGATTATATCTGCCTTTTAACTTACAGCTAAAATGACACATCAAATTTCATATTTCTCAAGCATTGCTCTTATAACATTTTAAGTAATTACACTTGAAACAAACCCACAAAGAAAAGTAAAGGTTATTTATTCATAAACCCAAACTACCTAAATTAAAGCTTTTACATTTTTTTGAAATTAGAGCTTTTACATTTAAAAAAAATTCCAATAAAGCAGAGAGTATTTGAAAATCCGGAGGATTCTGTAGGGCACAGCAGTGGTCTGGCCTTGAACTTCATCAGAGTCAGTGCTGTGTCATTGGACACTTTGGTCAGTGTCAGGTATTGCCACCTGGTTAATTCATCTCATGTTAATGATGGTAATAACATTAGGTATACACACAGCATGCACTCAGTGCTTACATAAATTAACTCATTTAACTATGACAACAAACTCCTTATGGTAGGTACCATTATTATCTCCATTTCAGAGGGGAAGAAATTGAAGTCAAGTACTCTGTGGCCCTGGGCAAGTAAGTGGCAGGTCTAAACCCAGGCAGCCTGGCCTCAAGTTCAGTCTGTGCTTCTAACCCCTACCAGAGAAGATTGTCAGCAGCTGTGGTTCACCTTATAACCATCTTAGGGACAGATTTCATAAAGGAAAGTTAGTACAGAAGTGAAGGTTCAAGTTCTATAAAAACAATAGTAAGCCCTTCCATAGATTCCCAAACTTACTGACTTACCACCGATTTTTCAGAAAAACATAAACAAACAACAATAACCAAAACCCCTACCAAATCTTCCCCTGGCTTCTTCCACCACAACCTTATTTTTATTCAATGTCCCCCTGTTGCACCTGCGGTTACTTACTACTACTCCCTAGACTGTTCCAGCAACCCCCCCCCCCAACACACACAAGTACCAGGTATAGTATCATAGACTTTGGAATCTCTGTCTTAGATGGTTCTTTCCAAGCCCTTTATACGTATCATTTAATCTTCCTAACACCCTTAAAGATAGGTACTCTTTTTATTTCAACTTACAGTTGCAGAAAATCATATGTAAGAAAATTAAATAACTTGCCTATGACTGCTGTAGTAACAGTGACAGGCTTTGAACTCATGCATTCTGTCTCTAGGGTCTGTGTTTTTTATGTCCTTGTGAAATATTGTGTCCTGTTATAGCAACCTAAGACTTTAAGTAATTTGTAGGTAAACTCAAGTTACAGGAGCCAAGTTTAGGAGAGGGAGAAAACATGTGAAATGACCTTCAAAAGTTAAAATTCAATTAAAAAAGGAAGCAGTGTATTAAAATCTATCATTTACACCGATAAGTGAGTATTCTACAATAATCTACACGCTTTCTTTTGTTTTATTTATTACTTGTTATGGGTTAAATTGTGTTCCTCTCCACAATCTATATGTTAAAGTTGTAGCCCCGGATACCTCAGAATATGCTCTTATTTAGAGGTAGAGTCATTAAAGAGGCAGTCTCTTTAAAGTGAGGTCATTAGAGAAGGCCCAAATGCAATGTCTGATGTGCTTGCAGCAAGGAGACGTTTGGACATAGGCAAAAGGGCTCGGAAGAGACATAGGGCAAAGAAGACCACTTACAACCCAAAGAGAAAGGCCTGCATTAGTCAGCTTTCCATTGCTGTGACAAGATACCTGAGATAATTAACTTAAAAACAGGAGAGATTTATTTAGAATCAAAGTTTTAGAGGTCTCAATCCCTGTCTTTTGGGCTTTGTTATTTTTTGGGATTGTGGTGAGGCAGAATATCATGGCAGGGAGCATGTAAAGGAGCAAAATTGCTCACCTCATTGATAGACAGGAGGCAAAGAGAGAGAGAGAGAGAGAGAGAGAGAGAGAGAGAGAGAGAGAGAGAGAGAGGGAGAGAGAGAGAAAGGGACTAGAGCCCAGTATTCCCTTCAAGGGCAAACCCCCAATGAACTAACTTTCCCTCATTAAGCCCCACCTCCTAACATTACCACCCCCACACCTACCCACCCAACAGCATCACTCATTGGTCACAAACTTTTACATGGCTTTCGAGGGACACTTAAGACCCAAACCATAGCTTAGAACAGATCATTTCCCTCACAGTCCCTCAGAAAGAACCAACCTTGCTGTTGTGCTTTCAGATTTCTAGCCTCCAAGTAGTAAATCTGTTTTATTTTAATATACTGAAGATGAACCCAGCGACCTAAGAAGTGTACCCCTATCCCATTTTATAAAACAGAGTCTCAATAAATTGCTGAGATTGGCCTTGAACCTGCAATTCTCCTGTCTCAGCCTCCCAAGTACTGGGATTACAGGTGGGTGTCACAGCACCCAGCATAAATTTCTGTTTTTTTAGGCCCAGTTTATGACACTTTGTTATGACAGTCATAGAAAACTAAAATAGTACTCTTAAATTACAGAAATTAATTTCAAGCAGCATAGTGCCCTTAGTGGAAAAATAATGGAATACTGCCTAGAATCCAGGAAAGTCTGGACGACCAGCTTTCAGCACTATAGCATCTCGAGAGTGCTAGGAACTCACACAGCATTTCCAAGTCTCTCTCCTTCTGTCTCCCAGGCCACATCATTCCTCACTCTTTTCTTTTTCTTGCAGACTCTTTCTTCAAATTTTCACTCACATGACTATGTCAGAACCTCCAAGGCTCCCCACAGACAAATGCTTACTAATAAGTTTAAATCTCAATTCCAAGTTCTTAGAATATGATAAGCCAGACTTAGGTCAAATGTCCATCCTCTATCCCTATTACAGTCAGGGAGGCAGGGCCATCGAAGGCAGATATCACTAGGGACAGAAATACATGGTGAGCCTTATGGGCCCTGGGCATTTTTGTTTGCTGGGAAATTTTAGCTCCCCACCCTTAATTTTTATGATAGCATTGATATAAAGATTAATATATTGTTATATATTAAAATAATTTCTTTGTCATGCACATTTATTTTTTCTTTTTATTTTAAGGGAATTAAGACATTTTCATGGCTGCTCAAAAGTTGTAGGCTCTATATACTGGGCCTACTGGGCCTAATGTAGTTTTTTTGGCAAAGTGGAATTTCTAGAGAAAGAATCTCTCTGGATAAGTACACACTTCTATTTAGTTAGGCTTTCCAAAGCTCTTTGCCCTTACTTTTTCAATGAGACACTGATAGTTTCTGTTGTGGATCATGACGTAAATAACATCAATGCTGGAGAGATGATTTTTTTCTTGTCTGTTCCTCCATCTAAATATCTTTCATATCTTTAACTGAAAAAGTTTGATTTCCATCAGAATAATTTGTATGTTTATCATGGAAGATGCTTGGAATAACCTACTTAAGTGCCTGGACACAGCTGAGTATTTTTCTAAATTATTTCTCTCAAAACACAGCGTTATATCCATGATAATACTCACTGATTTATATGTCATTAATCTAAAGTAAAATAGTTCAGGAAACCCACTGTATTCATGGGGAAACACATACTTCTTGCTTTTAAGATGAAATTTACTTGTGGGTCAAAATAAACAAGGTAGAGGTGTATTTTCCTTTTTTTTTTTGTCCTAGGAACATGTAAGGAGCTTGTAAGACTTATTCAATGAACCTATTCTCTGCCACTCTTGCCCCTTTTAATCTTTGCTAGCAACAATGATAGAATTGAAATAGCAAAGGCAGAATGACAAGTCTGAAACTATTTTCTGAGTTTCAGATTTGATAGGTTAGACATGTGACGATGTTGAGTACGAGCATTCCACCTAAGTGACTGTTTCCAGGAGCTTTCAAATGGGATTGCCATCATATTACTTGAAATACCAGGTGAAGCACACCTTTGGGGAAAAATGGCAATTTATAGACTTATGGGTTACAGAAGTAGAAGTACTTTCACAGGAAATTGGATGGCTCATTTTAAGGAATCACATCAAACTAAGGCTCTGCAAAACACCACTGCAACTGCACACTGGGACCTTTGCCCATGGCCTGTGCCAACGCCCGGTGGTTCCTCAGGACCATTTTGGGCTGTACACACAAATGGGCATTATATTCACTCTGAGTACTATCATCTTTGAGAGCAAAGGATCAATTCATAGATTCTCAAAGTTGATCATACTGCTTCCTGGGGAGAGTGCTGAAACAACTTAGGGAGTGGTAGTAGCCTCAGGTATAACTGAGGGGCATTGAATAAAAATAAGGGGGTGATGGAAATATTCTGGGAGTTACTTGGTAATATTTTTTTCTGAAAAGGGGGTGGTAAGACAGTATGTTTGGGAATCTATGTACACTAGTGAAATACTCATGAATTGGCAGGGCAGGATTATCACTGGCATAGAGTCTCATTCAGTCTGGAAACATGATGGTATAGTGGTTAACTTTTTTTGATGAATTTGATTGGGCCACAGGGTGCCCAGATACTTCATCAAACATTATACTGGGTGAGTCTGTGTTTTTGATGTAATTATCATTTGAATTGGCTGACCAAGTAAAGCAGATTGCTTTTCCCAGTGTGGGCTGGGCCTCATCCAGTGGCTGAAGGAAGGCCTGGATAGAAAAAGTAAAACATCTGGCTCTCCCACAAGTAAAGGGAACTCCTTTAGCTTCACTACTTTGAGCTAGGATATTGGTCTTTTCTGGCCTTCTAACTTGAACTAAAACATAAGCTTCTTTTGGGTATTGGATTTGGCTTTGAGACTGTAACTATACATGTGCTCTCCTGGGTCTCCAACTACCTGACAGAAGATCTTGCAATGTGATCTCCATAACCAGTAATTTAATTCCTTATAACAAATCTCTTTCAATTATGTCAATATATACCAACATATTGTATGGGTTCTGTTTCTCTGGAAAATCTTAGTAAACTGGTACATATAAAGTAAAGCTCAGTCTAAATTCCTGCTTTGTAACATATCAAATATTTACCCTTCATAATTTGGCCAAATGGAAAGTAGCACATTGTAGGCTTTCAAAACAACTTGTTACAAGGAAATAATAATGAAATAATAAAGTTAAAATTTCTACGATTAGGGGCTATTTCATAACAGAAGCTTTTATTCCAATCAGTTCATTCTGTTTTGAAACGTTCCAGTTTGTGTGCACTTCTGTACGGTGGTAAATGGGCTACCATGAAATACTGAATGTCAAATTGCAGAAGAGGACATGTGGGGGACAGGGACCAAGCACTGCTCAGAGGGCCTCCCTCCACAAGAAGTGGTGCCTCCTGAGGCCTCCAGAAGCAAGCATGGTACTGCAATCAGGCCCCCCTTGTGTGGTGCCCTACACTTGAGATGAACTTGAGAATATATCCTAGAACTCCATATACAAGAATAGCTGTTGGATCACCCTAGGAGAGTTTCCTAATGAGTTGACCAAAGGAGATATCCTTTATGTATTCTCCCAGTATGGAAAGATTGTTAACATTAGTTTCATGTGGGACAAGAACACAGGAAACTGTAAAAGATTCTGAAGACTACAGGAGTACAACTTTGGCTCCCGACAGTTGTGATAGAATGAAGATCAAGGTAAGAACTACTCCAGCTGACCATGTAAGCAACTACCAACTCCACTTGGAACCACCAGAGAGCTCAAGAAATACAACTAACAAGAAACCTGCTATTTGGGAAACCACATGAGTTAATTACAAGAAGGTGCAAACAGCAGCCACCATCCATGACAGTCAGAGATAAGATAAAAAAAAATGACACCCCAAGCTTCAGTAAATACACTAAGGTGAAGTTAGAGTCTAGAGAGAAGCAGCAGTGGCTGCTGAGTTGCCCTGTAGCCAAGATAGCTGCTGTAAGCAACAAATTCTTGCAGGACAGAGGGATCTGGAGAGGGGAAAGAGGAAGGAGAGTCCAGGTTCTGAGCCCTTTAGCAAGTGGAGCACAATATTAGGGAGTTGGACGCTCAAGACACATTTTAGGTTGCCTGAAGGCATGGTCACATAAATTCGCCAATCTCAGTGACTACGATCTGGATCAGGCTGCAGCCTGCTTAGATCCTTATATTTTCAAATTAAGTGTGATATTTAAGGTCCTATGGGATGGAACTTGTTATTAATCTTATAAGTCTTCTAAATAAAGTATCTGGGGCAATATTTATTAAAACATGAACATCTGTTTTTTCTTCTTCTTCTTCTTCTACAGCTCTTCAACTTTTTAACATACTTGCAATTACATTGCAGGATTTGTATGGCTCCTTTTGTAAACTCTTCAGGATTTTGTTGCCTGAGACTTAAATAGTAGTGCCTTTTAGTGTTTCACATGTAGCCACTCCCTTCCTGTAATATTTTGCTTAAATATTATGATTCTTTGTGTAACTGGATGTACAAAAAGTTAGAAGCACTGGGTTAAATGAGCTGTACAGTCTTTTATAATTCCAAACTTCTTAGGCCACAATGGAAGAATTTTGTGTAGCACAGGGAGAATTTATTGAGATTATACAGTCTAAATAAGTGCTAAACGTGTTTAGGCTCCTGCTCCTATGTTATTACATGTGGCAGTAATAATGGAAGCTTTTGATCCTACTATTATTTTAATGATAAAGTCAAGGGCAAGAGATATTCCTATGGAAAGTAGTATCAATTGTAATACATGACTAATCATTGTGGATTAAAAAGAGAGTATCTCCGATAGTACATTCTTGCTATTCTTTTCTATATTCTTCTTAATATCTTTGCACACATATATTCATATATATCAACTCTAAGAAAGTGTGATTTTATTCTCTCTCACAAGAAGTTGTTTTATATGCTGGGGATCTTGGGATATGTAAAGTGAGATAGCATAATTGGACATGCAAAGCATTTCCTGGATTCTGCTAGCATTTGATGGCTGATTGATGAGCATTTCATTCCCATTTGTAATTTCAGATTCTGCATATAGACAGGACTGCATATATACACTTGCAAAGGTAGTTGCTTAGGATGGAAACTGCAAGCTAACCTTACAATTACCTGTCCATCTTAAACAAGAAAAAAAAGAAAAGAAAAATACTAATATTTTGAATTATATTGAATAGTTTGACTTTGGGCTAATAATTTTTTATATAGGACATCTATTTGGCTTAAATTAAAAAAAATAAAACAAAAATCCAAACCCAAACCTCTGCTAATTTTGCTCTACTACATACTGAGCTCGTGACTACTATAAGCAGTGTTGAATGTTCCCATTTACTTACCAATTGAAAATTCTGTAGTGGACATCTACTATGGATTTTAAAGACCTCTCCTCTTTTAGTTTTTTTTTTTTTCACTACTGGGGATTGAACTCAGGGGCATTCTACCTCCAAGCTATAATTCCAGTCTTATTTTTTATTCTTTATTTTGAAACAGGGTCTCACTAAGTTGCGGAGGTCCTCACTAGGTAGCTGAGGTTGGCCGCGAACCCATACCCTCCGGTCTCAGCCTCCCAAATGCTGGGATTATGAGCGTGCACCACCACGACTGGCTATTAATTTTAATTTCAAGAAATCAACTAAAAGTAGAAAAAGTTTTTAATCCACTTATCAGAACTTCATTATTTTTATTTTATCACATTTACTTTTAGCCTTGTGCATATTTTGCATGGTTGCAATTCTTTCATTTACCCATTTATTAAACCATTTATTCGTTCAAGAAATATTTAAGTTTTACTAAGTACTAGGCACATAGTTGGGGTTACAAAAATAAACATATCATATTGTCTGACCAAAGGAGTTCATAATGGAGTGGAAGAGAATGAACATGTAAACTGAATTAGAACCATGTGAAAAGTGCTCTCACATTAAAAAGCGACACAGAGAAAGTGAATGGAGCAAATGAGGTGAGCAAAGGCACTACATGGAGGCAGGGATTCCGATAGAAGAAGAAACAGGAGGAGATAGAAGTACTTTGGTGCGAGTGGTATCATCCATGACAAAGGGAAAAGAGGCGAGTGAGAAGAGAGAGAGCACAAGAAAGTTCTTGCAATCTATACAAATGGTTTGAGAGCTTCTTACTTTAAGAAGTGCATGATCTTAAAATGACAAGAAAGTGACACAGTCAGAAATGTTTTGCTGTTGTTGCTGTTTTTTGGCAGAGTATGATGGGAAAGTGGAGGGCGATGAGGTTGGGGAGGAAATGAAAGCAGAGCGATGAGCAGGGAGGCAGTTGCAGCTGTTGAGCCAGGTGTGGTGGCCCACACCTGGAATTCCAGTTCTTGGGAGGGGGAGACAGGAGCATTACAGGTTTGAGGCCAGCTTCAGCAACTTAGGAAGGCTCTCAGCAACTTTGTGAGATAGAATGCCCTTGGGTTCAATCCCCAGTCTGTCTGTCTGTCTGTCTGTCTGTCTGTCTGTCTGTCTGTCTCTCTCTCTCTCTCTCTCTCTCTCTCTCTCTCTCACACACACACACACACACACACACACACACACACATACACACACACACACTCATTGCAGCAACCTAAGGGTCTGCACTAAGGCAGCTTGGAGAAGGAAACAGGGAGGAACTCAGGATTTCAAAATATATTTAGAAAATAATTTTAGGGAGAAAGAGAAGACTCCCAAATTTCTGACTAGAGAATATAAAGAGTGGAGCAAAGTACAAAGTATGTGTGGTTATTTTTTGGTGGTGCAGTGGTGGGGGAAGGTTTTAGGGAGGAAGTAGGAGAATGCAGGGTGATGGCAGAGGAGGCCAAGTTTGTTTTGCCTCTTGTTGAAGTCAATCAAAATAACAAGTTGAAAGTGGCACAGAATTGAACAATGAGGAGGTCGCTGGTGACCAGAGAGTTAGCAGTTCACAAGAATTTAAGAGAGGATACCAGATAGCAAAGGCAAACACAGAAAGAGCAGCTTCAGATGTTGTAGTTTGCTTATTTCATGTAACAATATACACCTTTCCATTTTTCGAATAGTGATATAATGCATCATATAGTGAATGTAGCATAATCTGGCAAGCATGTAGAAATAGTTTCCTTAAAATAGTGGTATATTGAGCATATATTGCTGTTTTTTATATTATTTCTGTAAAACAAATTCTCAGAAACTAATATTGGGCAGAAGAATATGATTATTTTTGTTTTTTTTTTATGTAAGCCACTTATCATTTATTTGTATGATACCAATGAATGGATTCAGTCTTAAATTTGGTGAGTGAAATAAAATGACAGAATTCTGGACCCAGGATTCATTGTCTCCAGGAATAGGATTGGATAGAATTAATTTGGTCTGAGGATAATCCTGTTTTTTTTGTTTGTTTGTTTTTTGTTTTTGTTTTTACATCATCTACTTGAAATAAAGGTGGTTCTAGAGTTAGTGAGATTCTCAGCAAAAGTCATCTCTTGACTTCATGATGCTCTTGCTTGGGAGGTATGCTTGTTTTTCTTGTTCTTTAGGATTCAACTAGAAGAGAGCAAAGTTCTTGTTTTATCAAACCTTGTCAAATCAAGTTTTATTCCTAATTCTGTTGGAGGAAGGCGAAATTGTATCAGTTGAAACTTCATCTGTGGAGTCTGCAGTGGCTTCTTCAATCACTTCATGTTGAACTGCCTCTGAAACAGCAACTGGCTTATGTTTTTGATGCTTTGTACTGATATAAAGTGGTACATTTATTGTCTAAAATATGTGATGTTAAATAACCAGTTTGTAAATTGAAGATGTTGTAAGTTGAAAAATAATATATGTTCTCAGTGATGATTGTTTTATAAGAATGCATAATTTGGGGAAATCCATTTTACAAAATTTGTTAATCTTTGCTGAAATAATCAAGTTTTTGCCTTGATAGGCCTAATGTTGTTGATTTTACTGTCCTCCAACCCCCCACCCCCTGCCACCTCCCCTTGTTTTTGTTTTTTAGTTTATACATGAAGAAGAAGACACATGATATGCATTTGGCTCATGTCTGGATATGGCTCCACAGGGAAGGCTTGATACAGCTGAAGTTATTGCTTTTTAGAGACCTTTTACTTTGAGCAGCTGCTTTAATAGCCTTCATCTTGTTGCATCACGAGATGTATCTCTGCAATAGCGAGAGAAAGGCATGACTGAGCAATAGTTTCTGACTAAAACCTAAAATTACAAAGCCAAAAACAAAGGTAGATGTTCCTGATGTTATCTTTTTGTAATATGTGACAGTGACACAATTTTCTTATCCTAACTTTAAGACATTCCTCTAACCCCTAAAGTATTTTGTTCCATTTGCATACTCGTATTCTTTCATTGCCATAGATGATCATGTTTTGGTTTAATAATTTGAGCCCATATCCAGAAGGCCTCTCAAAGGACTCATCTACAAGAATAGATTTCAGGGACCAAACATTCTGAAAGACAGTTCAGTACTTGTTTCCTCGCATGCATGCAGACAGTATGCAAATGAAGAGCTACAGGTCATCAGCTCTTGATATAATGTAATATAAGGGATAAATTATGCTTGTTTATCTAAGTGTACTAAGCCAGAGTACTAGGCTAGAGTTAAGCCACAGCTTTATTTTTGAGGTGAAGTAAGCTGTGGCTTTTAGCCTGTAATACCCCAGTCAGCTGGGAACGTTGCTGATGACAGTGTCAACACCTTTCAGATGTTCTTCCCTGGTGCCTTTGAGTTTAGAAATTCATAGGCTCCCTAAAAGCAGCAATAGCATTCTCAGATGACACATAACATTCCAGCCTGCATTTGCATAATTGCAATGGATCTGATTAATACAAATTATATTAATTGCTTGTTTTACTGCTTATGGCTGATTGGCTGAATTTACTAGTTACTTTGGTATGTTCAAGAAATCATCCAAATTACCTTTTCATTTCAGTTAAGGAACTAGTCAGCGAAAATACACTTTGATCTGTTGACAGGCAGTTCTCGCTTAAGTGGCAATCTCCTTGGCCTTCTAAATTAAAACCTAAATATAATATATATTGATGCTTTGCCTTGTTTGATTCTTTTAGTCTCTAACTGAAGGGCAATCTTTGATCATAAATACACAGAAGATAAACTTCGGAGTTTGGTATCATTGAGTGAGGACTTTATATTTTCCTTATAAAAATAAGTTTTAAAGGGATAGTACATAATAGATGCAATATTGGAAACTAATATAAGGGGAATCTGAAGTTCAACTAAGGAAAGATATCAATAATTTCCAATAGTCTAACACAAAAGCTAAGCAATATTATGATATTCCAGGAATATGGCTTGGTCCCTCCAGTGATATGGATTTAGAAGAGGGCAGGCCTAGAGAATCCTCCCATGGCAGGCCTTACCACTGGGCCGGTCTACTTGAAGCCCTGTTTTGCTAGCAGGACTGGATAAGTCATGTAATGCTATGTTATAGATAGATATAAAATGTCCCCTAAAGAGCTCACTTATTAATGTTTACAGCTGATACAATTGAGTCATGAAAGTTGTAATCTCAGAAGTGGATAAATAAATCCATCTTAATGGATTTATCTAGGTGGTAGCCTAGGACTGTAGGATGTGGCTGGAGGAGGTGGTCCCTGGGGGTGCAGCCTTGGAGATTATATATATAGCTCCTCCTCCTCCTTCTCTCTCTCTTGCTTCTGGTCTTCATGATGTGAGGGGCCCAGCCCAGGTGCTCTCCCTACCTTTGCCTTCCACCACCATGCAATAAGATCCACAGTCCTCAGCCTCACATGGACTGAACCCAAAACCGTAAGAAAATAAATCTTCTTTCCTCTAAGTTATGTGGTCAATATTTTAGATTATAGCTGCTAGAATGTTCACTGGAATATGCCATCTCCTATTTAAACTCTGAGGAGTATGATATGTTTAAATAAGCTTGAACATAGACTGCACTTGTAGAAGGAATTGAGTTGGAAGAATAGAGTCCAAAGCAGAAATAGATTTTAAGTAGTTACTTTGCAGGACTAATACTTTATTTCACTTGATTTTATATGTAATAAGTAATATTAAAAGTAAAGTATTTATACTTTTAGCCTCTTAACATAATATTGTCATAGAAATAAGCATAGTTTGTGTCCTTAGCAATTTTAGACAGTAATGATTACAATATAAAATGGAAATTGCTGAAATATCATGCGAGTACCAATAACAAAACCTTCTGTTAAAATGCTGGGGAATTTATTATGTAAAGAGTTCCCACATTTTTTATTGTAGTTTTCTTTCTGCTATGCATTTGACACATTCCTGGCATGTTTCCTCAGCTCCTTTGCTGGAATTTTTTCAAACAAGATTTTTCAATATTTATGTTGCCACTGACATAAGAAGCAGCAGATCACTGTTAACATTAAAGTGTGATTGAGATTTCGGTGGTAGAGGACATTACTTTTTCCTGTTATTTTTAATACAGTGTTTGTAATGTAATTTTCCTAAAATAGTAAGCACTTTTTTGGGAAATAAGTTTAGTGAATAACCAAGCAATTTCTCACATAAAATGGACAAAGTGCCATCTGGGCTAAACTATTAAAAACATCAGTATATTAATAACTGTCCATTATACTTACCAAATAGAGCTCATCTAGTTTTATTCACACTGATATACTTGTACACTTTTCAGGTAAAGAGGGATTTCCTTCCTTTTTCCATTGGTTATGAACAGAAGTCATCAATTTTTTTCCTCCCTGACTTTCACCTTAATGGTGTGAAATAGTTGGATGTGTGGCTTTTCAATTTCTTTTACTACTTTATTTTATTACGTGGTTATTTTAAGGTCAAAAGATTTCCATTTCCAAAATACGTAATAGTAATAATAAAGCAGTAAAACTTGGACTTAGATAATAAGGACATTTTCCTTAAAAGTGTCAACATGATTTACCAATTATTAAAAAGGCAGTAAAATTTGAATTTGTATAGCATAAACTTTACCTTAAACTGTCAGACACAAGATTTTTAAATTATTTGATTCATTTATTGCTGATAATTATTTTTTTCTGAACAGAGAAAGTGAAGTGAAACCTAGTTATCTAAGAAGTCATTAGAACTGGAAACTCTAAATGTTCCTATATCATATAATTTGTTTCCAGTTACCTAAAGTCCCTATTTCTTCTGGGTTTATCTAAAGTCAAGTTTATAGAGTCAAATAGTTGGATTAAAAAAAAAGTGAGGTTTTATGGTTAAGCCAAACTCCAAATATCATTTCATATAAGCTATCTGGAGAATTAGGTAGTTTCTTTCAACAGCTGTAGGTAGGAGATAACTGCATCAATTTTTCATTTAGCTGGAATGAACCTAACCATAAAGTCCTCTGTTGAATTTCTCTTCAAGGTAGGATTTCAAATTCCTTGCAAAATCTGAAACTGTTCTTCATATAGGCAATATAGCATCTTTGCAGAAATGCTGTCATAGTTCATTTGGAAAATAATACCTTTGCATGGCTAAAATAGTTTTTCACAGAAAGAATGTTCTAGAAGGAAAAGCAATTGGTCTACTCCTTGAAGGAAATACTAATAAACAATGTACTATGGAACAGATATTATTTTCCTTATCTTTTTTACTATTTTTTTCACCATCTACTTTGTTCAGAGAAATCTTTTCAAAATAGAATAGCATCAGAAATAATCAGTGAAGAAATAGTTCTGTCAAGGACTGTTAAGCGAAAAGTCACCAAAGAAGTACTCATCTCTGTTGGCAAGACTGTTTTCATGCCCAGGAGTCTTGTTGCATTTGGTGTTTCTGGAAAGCTACAGCAAAGGTACTACAGGGGTGCTGGAGGGAACTGTGGTTTTCACCAACTAATCTTCCCTATCAGCAACAGACCCCTCAGCAAAGAACTGAAAATTAATAATAAGCTTAGCATGCACTTTATTTATTTTTTGTGATACTGGGGATTAAACTCAGGAACATTCTACCTCCGAGCTATACCCCCAGCCCTATTTTTTATTCTTTATTTCGAAACAGGGTCTCACTAAGTTGCAGAGGGCCTCACTAAGTAGCTGAGGCTGGCCAAGAATCCGGATCCTCCAGTCTCAGCCTCCCAAATGCTGGGATTACAAGAATGTGCCACCATGCCTGGCTTAGCATGCACTTTAGAGCATCACTATATTACCTGTATGTCCTGTCAAACACACATGAACAGTAGCCAATTGTAATAAGTTACCTTATTAACACCTGTTGTCAATGATTTTTGGAAACTCTGCACACAAGTTTTTAGGGAACAACAGGAAAGAGTTCCCACTGTATTGAAATATCCTTGATAGTTTATCCCTGTGGAAGTACATAAATAGTGTAAAGTTCTTGAAACATTATTATTTGGGCAAAGTTCTTGAAACATTAGGACACAGTAAAAACAGTTTTGAAATATTGTTTGCTTAAAATACATTGGTTGCCAGGACATTCCTATTTAGCCACTTTACATCTCGTGCCTGGCTGCCTGGAATGTTTTAAACACCATGATATCAATTTCTGATTCCATGTGGGGCAATTTTTAAGCCCCGGGTCAGTAGTGAATGAGCAATGAGTTTAGTGGATAACTTCAGAGTTCCCCTTTCCTTTACTGACAGTTGCTTTCTGAAGCAAATGCCAGCCCTGCAGACCAGTCATGAAGACTGGCTCTCCCTTGTTTGTTAGACAGGAGGCAGTAAAATGGGCAACTTATCTATAGAAGTATATTTGCAACATATTCTCTTTGCACAATTTGCATACAAATACCGCTATTTCCTATTTAGCCAAATTTGCAATATATAATAGGGTATTTATATCCTTTCAGGTTCCTGTGACCTCTAATTGGCATGCAGACAAAAGTTGCCATATTAGGTATTGCTGTCCCTGTCTTTTGGAATTACATTTCAAAATGATCATCATGGTATTTTTTTAATATTTGGAAATTTCTCTTTTTAATGTTAACTTTCATTTGAAGACCATTATTCACTTGAGGACTCATGTGGGAGACATTCAATTGCTTCTCAAAAAAGAATGAGTCACTGGAAGAGGTCTCATTTTATCAGGGATGTGGGAGAACAAGCAGAAACAAACACAAAGTAATTTGGTGGTGCTTTTAGAAAATGCACTGATTATAGTAGGAGTAATAAAAATAATACAAAATATATAGTACTTCATGTGTGCCTGGCAGTGTAAGTATTTTGAGGACTCTTTGTGTGTGTGTGTGTGTGTGTGTGTGTATGTGTGTGTGTGTGTGTGTGTGTGTGTGTGTATGCATGTATCTATATATATACACAGACAGAGAAGTTTTGAGATTTGTACCATTATTATCCTTATTTGCAATTGAGAGAGGTTAAGAAATTTTCCCAAGTCACCTAGCTAGAAGATGCTAGATGTATTTGGTCCCAAGATGTCTGGCTTCAAAATTAAACCTCAGGTGTGTTTTACCATCAGTCCTCAGTCATGTTTTATCACAGACTTCAAGCCATCAAGTCTTTTCTCTGGGCTTTCTACTTAATGTTTTTGTCTAACTATTTTACTTTTGGGGGCAAACATTCATGGGGACATTTTTTAATTTTTTTATCTTTATTCGAACTTTAAAAACATTTTTTAAAATAAAAAGTTACTGTTGCTGTAGAATTCCCATGAGCATATAACTTTTTTTAAAAAAATGTGCTTTTATTGGTGCATTATGGTTCCACATCATATAATGTTTATCATGACACTGACAAACATGCACACAGCACTTGGTGCCTCTCACCACCTCTTCGCTCCTTCCCATCCCATATAGAGTACTGAGATTGATTTGGGAATTTTCACATATGTACATATGGTTGATGTTAGCATGTAACTTTTGAGAAGTTGTTTCAAGTCTTCATTTGTTTCTGGCTTGACTTTGAATCATCAGTCACAAAATTTGAATAAGGCTGAACTTATAATATTGCCGGGTTTTTAGGTCTTCAAAAATAACCATTGTAGGACATGACCTATCATTCCTATTGATTCTATTGAATGATGAGCTCAGGTGCTTGTACAAATCATTCTATTTGCCTTTTCCTTTCATACTGGTTGTTGGCAAATCAAGTAAGAGTATTTTATTTTTTGCTGGTGTTGCTCAAAATAAAAGAACATTATACTTACAAAATGTGCTTTCATATCTTTAGCCAGCTGTCTATTAAACCAAAACCAATAAAAATTTGCCATATTGTCACTATTTTCTAAATTGAAATTATTTGCCAAATCAATAACTAGTATGTTACCATTGTCGCTGCCTTAAAATCTTTTGAAAAATTGAGCTAAGGGAGCCTGGCTAAATTGTAAGTGGCAAAGAGAAAAAATGGCCTCTTGATTGTGAGGTCAAATGCAGTTGAATTTTGACCTACGTGTGTTGGCCTTGTCCACAGTCGATGACTAAATTGATCTATTTTTTGTTGATTTGGGTGTTTTTTTTGTCAGCCTGAAAGATCAATTTTTGCCTTATTGCTCAAGTTGTCATGTAGTTTATTTGATTTTGTCATTGATGGATAAAGGATTGCTCACTTATCAGTCAAGTATGTGTCTCAATGAAAAGATAGATAAAAAGGGCATTAGATAATTCAGTTGAAGGAATCACTGCTGTTGAGTCATATAACTTTTTACTGTTTCATAGAGCCAGGTTGAATATTGTTTATTAAATTTTATAGATTATGATTTGCCATGTTACTTATGGTGATAATCTAGATTCTATGACAAATCAAGCATAATATTTGGGTTATAATCTGGGACAAAAATAGCAAGAATAAGTTTAAAATATAAATTTAAATAATGAATATATAGGTATATGTGGAAAAAGAGTAGGTAACTACATTTTGTGGTAGGAAGGACCATTTGAGAGTGTTTTACAAAGGGGTTAGGAGGAGGTCAACCTGTCTCCCAGCTAGTCAGAGATAATTTATTGATGGGCGCAATTTTCACAACAGTTAGAAAGAGAGGGAAGTGGCAGTTAGGAGGCTTTATTTGAGATAAGAAAGGCCTTCTAGGAATAGCCTATAACATGGGAAAATACAGATGTGGAATGCTAGTACTAGATGCAAGGTAAAATTTGACCTAGCAATAAACACAAATAATTAGAAGGTACAGATAAACATTGAGGATTTACCTTAATTCTCTGAAACACACCAGCCTTTAAATGAAGCTGGGATGCTATAAAATCTCTGTCTGCACCTGGGCAAATGTATAGAATGCATTAGACTTAAAGTCTCCTCCTGTAATCAGTTTGACATTAACTATATTCTAGAGCACCTTCTTCACCTGTGTCTGAAGTACCTGGAAAGCCCTCATTGAAATTTCATTTATTCTTGGTGATAGGCAGATCATTCCCCAGAACATTGTCTAAATGCTGCTGAGAGATGTAATTTGACTGGTAAATTAATGGTTTCTGGTGCTCTTAATGTTAACATAACGTTTGGAGGCATTGCTCATCAGGGGTGCAATATTGTGTTTCACAAGATGCATGAGACAAAGGCTCTTAATGAGTTTTGGCTGTGCTGCACATATTGTGCACAATTCTGTTCAAACTGTTACAGGCTTCCTGCCAAGACATGGAGGAGAAATTGCTTAAAAGATGAGGAGAAGAAATGGTCTTATCCCCTGCTGGGTACCCTTGTGATTGGTTTGTCAACAGTTGCAGAAAATTTTGGTATAGACAGTAAACAATTAGTTAGTGTCAGTTCAAAGGAAAGCTAGTCCCCTCAATAAGATTTATGGAAAGGGAATACCAGTCACTCCTCAGCTTACAATGCAGTTTTGTCCAGATAAACTCACTGCAAATTGAAAATGTGAATTAAAAATGGATTTAATTCACTTAACATACAGAGCATCATAGTGTGACCTAGCCACTGAACATTTAAATTTACCTGCAGTTGGGCAAAACCACCTAACACAAAGCATATTTTATTATAGATTTTGAATATCTGATATAATTTATTGAATATGTTTTTATTTTTATTGTTAGTAGGGATTGAACCCAGGGGCATTCCACCTCTGAGCTACATCCTCAGCCAGTCCTTTTTAAAAAAATATTTTAATATTCTTTTATTGGTGCATTACAGTCTCACATCATAATTTAAATCATGTTGACAGTGACATAAATGCACGTAGTATTTGGTGCACCCCTCTGCTCCCTTCCCATCCCCTGTCTGCCCATACAAAGTACTGAAATTGACATTTGTGTTTTCACGTATGTACACAAAGCTGATGGTAGTAATTTCCTTCAGTGTTCTTCACTCTTCCTCTTCCCCTTCCTCTAGACCACCTCCATGGCTCCAATGAGGTTTCTCCTCCATTATCTGGATTCCCTCTGCTATCCCAATTACTCCCTAGTTTCCATATATTAGAGAAAGCTTATGATCCTTCATTTTATGAGACTGGCTTATCTCACTTAACATAATGTTCTTCAAGTCTGGAAATTAGACCAGAGACTTTGAAACTACTAGAGGAGAGCATAGATCCAACACTCCAATATATAGACACAGATAAAAACTTCCTCAACAAGTCTCCCATAGCTCAGGAAATTAAAACGAGAACTAATAAATAGGATGGCATTAAAATAAAACAATTCTGCTCATCAGAGGAAACCATCAAGAATTTAAAGAGGCTGGGCATGGTGGCGCTCGCTTGTAATCCCAGCATTCGGGAGGCTGAGACGGGAGGATCTGGGTTCGAGGCCAGCCTCAGCTACCTAGTGAGGCACCCCGCAACTTAGTGAGACCCTGTTTCAAAATAAAGAATAAAAAATAGGGCTGGAGGTGTATCTCCTGAGGTCAATCCCCAGTACTGAAAAAAGAAAAAAAAAAAGTCTAAAGAGAAAGCCTATAGACTGGGAGAAGATCTTTGCCAATTATCCCTCTGATAGAGGACTAATACCTAGAATATACAAAGAACTTAAAAGACTTTACACTAAAAATTTTTATTTTGGAACAGGGTCTTGCTAAGTTGCTGAGGCTGGCCTCAAACTGGTGACACTCCTATTTTAACATCCTAAGTACTGGGATTACAGGCATAAGCCAACATGCCCATCCTAATTTATTAAAAACTTATATTAAAAAATGCTGGCACTCCAGTGCACTGTAGACCATGGGTTGCCCTGCTGTCATTTCCCAACAGCATGAGAGAGAGTCATGCCACACGTCACGTCGTTACCATGGGAAAAGATCAAAATTCAAAGTACAATTTCTACTGAGTACTATTGCTTTTGCACTATTGTAAAACAAACAAACAAACAAACAAAACTTAAGTTGACCTACTCTAAGTTGAGTGAGGCCATCTTTACTGACTCACAAAATATTTCCTTTTTTTGTAATAAATTATAGTTTTAATAGGTAATGACTACTCCAAATACTCATTATTTATATTCATTCATGTTTTATATTAATAGTTCCTGTGATAAATTTCATTTTATATGCTTTTTGAAAATGCGATGGCTAGATACATTGAAAGTTTAATATTCCATTTTTGTATATGTAGCAAAAATTTTAAATTATTCATATCCTCATTAAATTTTAAAAATAAATAAATAACAATTAAAGCTGTTGTCCATTAATAATCTGCAAATGAAAAGTGACAAAGGCTGTTATCCTACATGGTCTACTGCTTAGAGGACATACATACATAAACATTGCTCTTGTGTTTAAGAATCATTGTACAATGAAAAATAAATCATCTATAAAAGTAAATCATCTGTAAAACTTTAAATACACACAACCAGAATGGTTTTCATTAATTTTTTGACGTAACTTTGCTGGTTATCAATATTTTTTCTTGCATGTTATTTTTTATTTTTTGTGATACTCAGGATTAAACCCAAGGACATTCTACCTTTGAGTCTCGTTTTATTCCTTTTTGTTTTGAAACAGGGTCTTCCTAAGTTACTGGGAGCCTTGCTAAGTTGCCAAGGCTGGCTTCAAACCTATGATCCTCCTGTCTCAGCTTCCCAAATACTGTGATAACAGGCATGAGCCGCCACACCTGACTTCTTGTATTTTATTTAAAATATAACCATCCCTACTGTATTAGCATTTTACACAATAACAAAACATATTAGCAGACATTTATTGAATGTTTGTTGTATGCCAAGAACCATTCGATTTGCTTTATATATACTAACTCACTTAAATCATACTAGAATCCCATGAGGTAATTACCATTAGCAGCATCATTATATACAAAGAAAAAGTAAGATATTGAGAAATTAGAAAACATGCCAGACTTTCACAGCTGGAAACTGGTGAAATGAAGATTCAATCCTGGGAGTCTGAATATTTAGTCAGGCTTTCTGACCACTACATATACTATCCTTTTTAGATTACCTGGGAATAAACATTTGTCTTAGGTAGAATTAAATTGTAGAATTTCAGAATTAGCGGATTTTTTTTAAAGAATGCATATGTTCTACTTTGGAAAACACACTAGCTGGACTAAGATTGAAAGTAACTTTTAACCATTTTTAGACTGTTTAGTAACATTAAGTACATTCACATTGTTTTGCAAACACCACCACTATCTAGCTACAGAATTTTTTCATTATCTCAAACTGAAACTTAAGTACAGAGTCACTGAATAATAACTAACTGATCTCCCTCTCCTCCCAGCCTCCATTCTATTCTACTCTCCAATCCTATTCCATTCTCTGTCTATGAATTTTTCAATAGTATTATAAAATATTTGATTTAAATTCATTTTAAATCAGTGTTTTAAATACACTCACATTTTCAATCCTCACTTAGAGCACAAAGGCAAGTTTGACTTAGTCTCTGTCTGGAATATCACAAATTCTCTATTAGTGAATTTAGATTAATGAATCTTTACTAAGAGTTTTGAACTGTCACACTTCTATCAGTTGCTTATTTCTTGGATATTGATGACACCTCGAGTGTGTGAGAACAAGATGATTATCATCCTGTGGCCATTCTTGACCTTCAGAAATATACCATTAGTCTGGTGAACCTTTCAAACTATTTTGAGATTGTATTCAATCCTCTTAGCTTTTGAGATTATCAGCAAGCACATGGATTATCCATCAAGAATCAAGTAACAGATGTTAGGGATTGTGGCTAGCTCCCCTGCTATGCCCCAGACTATGTCACTTTACATTTTTCAGAAATGATGGGTGCTGGGAATAAAGAATGTTTATTTTGAACCAAATAAAGTAATATTATTGGAAGGTATTGTCTCAAAAAAAAAAAAAAAACTGGGAAAATCTTTATTCTGTTTGAAAATGTAGTAATAAAGAATGACAAACATTAAGAAATTCATTTCTCAATGAGGAGAGCATCCTGATACAAATTTGGGGAGTTTTACTTGGATACTAAATTTAATTCAATTTATGCGATATTGAAAAGAAAATTCTTTGACAACCTCAAATACTGTCTAATGTGTAATCTTGACTAAGCAAATAAACAAAACCCAACTTTAAAGTGAGCCCAAGGGGTGTGTGTGTGTGTTTGTGTATATATATATATATCTCCAAATCAATTGTGAGACATTTTTTAAAAATTTTTTTATTGTAGTAATTTGTGCAATATAGCATACATCTTTGTTAAGTACAAGTTGTTGACAACATATTTGCACACAGTTCTCATTTGACCCTTTCCCCAATTCCCACCCCAATCCCTTCCCCTTCCCTCCCCCTCAGGTTCACTTCGGTGAGTGACCTTGATATGATTGTGTAATTACATCATGTGCTTTAGGGTGTCCCTCTGCCCCCTGCGTCCACTACAATTAAATCAACTTCGTTGCTTATCGAGGGTCTCTCCTTTTCATCTGGAGACCCTCCTATGCCACATCCCCTCCCTAGCATCCACATATTAGGGA
>PVLC010021734.1:0-27593 GCA_004027655.1 Graphiurus murinus
TTTTTTTTTTTTTTTTTAGCAACTTCTTCCTTTCTATCTTGAAGGTTACTCATTCGGATGTTATTATTATTATTTTACTTTTGTTGAAAATTATAGATCTTAGTTCCTATAATGGATAGCATTGTGACTCTGCCAAAATTCATGTGTTGAAGCCCTAGCCAATGTAATGATATTTGGAAGTGGGAACTTGAGGTAGTTAAAGGTGAATGAGGTTGTAGGGTAGGGGATGGGTTCTTTATGAAAAGAAGAAGAGATAATGGAGAGCTCTCTCCTGAAAGCATAGAAGAAAGGCCAGGTAGGACATAGCAAGAGGGTGGCTGGCCGTCTATCATCAGAAAGACAGTCCTCATCAGGAGCTGAATTTGTCCATACCTCAACATGGACTTCCTATCTCCAAACTGTGAGAAAATAAATGTCTGTGGCTTAAGCCACTTAGTGTGCAGTATTTTGTTATGAAAACTGTTACTGTAGTTAGTAACAGTCATGGAATGGCAGTATTTTGGTTTGAGTTGGTATCTATCTTCCTTTATAGCTCCATTTCACAGAAGTCCTCTTTCCTGGAAGTTGGACCTAAGCTTCTCTCTGGCTACTGTCATTCTTAGATGGGTTTCTTTGTCATCGTGCCCACCCTCTGGGGCTCAGGACCAAACCTCTTTGCTCCCAGTCTCCTTAGCTATAAAGGCTTTATGGTGAGGCTTAGAGCAAAAAGGATCCAATACCAGGGAATTAGTCAGTGTGGGGAATAAAAAGATGAAATTAAGTTGAAAGGAACTTAAACTGATGTCCTATATTGATTTATGAAAATTCAAGAGCAAGAAGTATAATATTTCTCAATTATGGTTGTTGTAGATGTGCTACTGATACTGCAATGAGTTTTATCTGCTATTACAGGTTCCTACAGAAAACACTGTAGTCCAGAGATCTACCTAGCCCAGCCCCCACTGCTTGACACTGAGGCTGGGCTCCTGAGGATGGGTTCCTTAGCTCGACATGACCCAGTTTCTTTATCTTTCACAAGGGACAAGAATACCTGCCCTACTTGTTCCATACAGTTGTTATGAGACAAAAATGAAACAACAGAATGGATTTTAAAGTGGTGTAAAATATATGGTACAGTATGATAATATCTTAGAACATACCTCATTTTAAATATGAAAGTATAAACATACCTTCATATCCAAAGATATGTTTTACATATCCCTATTCTTGCACTGAAATGTTCTTACCCCTCCCTTTGTTTTAGCCTACAAAAGAAGAAAGAAAGAGAAACTCTAGGTTTATAAATTTTTACTAGATGTCAAGTGCACTTTTATGAAGATGATCTCAAAAAAGTAAGGATTATCTCCACTTTACAGATAAGGAAATTTTGTAAGTGCCAGAGTGAGAATTTGAATTCAATTCTGCTGATTTCCACAATATCTTGGTATTTGTATTGCCGCCACCTAAGCTCTCAACAATTGCTCCTTACCTTGATTCCCTCTGTACCCTGTTACTGGTTGGCATGTGGTTACTTGACCATTACTCTTTAATTGTTGCTGTTCTGTTTCATCTTTTCGGTCATACTCCCTCTTTATTACACATCCCACTTCACCTACTCTTTCTCTCTCCTCTCCTTCATAGGCAAACAGTGAATATATCTACGCTTGGTGTCTACATTTATTCTTTTCATTCTTTCTCCACAAAGGACTCTAATTTGTTTCCTGATCTTACCACCTCATTAAGACTATTCTCTGCAAGGACACCAGTGACTTTTGTGTCCCTAAAACTCATGAACATATTTAGTAATTATCTCATTTGATTTCCAAGCAATATTTTATAGCATCAATGGTGCTTTCCTTTTACATTTCTATGAACTTTACTTTCCTGCTTTGCTTCCCATTTCTTTAGTATAGTTTCCCAGTTTTATTCAAAGGTTTCTTTTCTTCTCTAATATTTAAATATAGACATTCTTCTGTTATCTGATTATTTGTATTCAATTAAGCCTCTCAGAGAGATCCTAACATTGCTCTCTTTAAGGTGGTCATCCAGGAGTCATTTCAGCTAGTCCCTATTTTCCCTCTTACCTCCAAACACATATATCTGATGTTCTGTGTCTCTACTTTAAGGTCTAATGGGTGCCTCAACTTCACAAGGTCTACACTCAAACTTCCTGTGCTCTAAGTCCCCCCCTGAATAAACAGAATCACCACTTAACCAATTGCTTGGATCAAAAGTCCAAGAGATTTCCTTGACTCTTCCCTCTTTCTTAACACCTTCTTTCATGATTTATGAAAATTCAAGAGCAAGAAGCTATAAATAACTCTACAATCTATTCATTTGTCTTCATTGTTATAGTCACCATCTAGCCAAGGCAACCCTTCCTTGTCTGATTACTGCTCTTGTTTCTTGCCAATTCATTCTCCATTCAGCATCCAGAATGAACTTCCTAACCTATGGATCTGACAGAGGTCCAGCAAACAGATGGGGGCCTGGTTGGTACTTTCAGGCCCAGGTGGAGAGTGTTCGCACAGGACTTCATTCCATCTTGCCATGTAATGCTAGAGCCAAGTGGGGGAAGACCAGAAAACAATAACTCCTGAAAGATCATTTCTGGAGTATGTTAACGGTATCCTGAAGGAAAGGGCAGAGTAAACTGAAAATGCATGTGGGTGGGTTTGGTACTCATTCTAATTCCCTGTGGAATTACAGAGAAGCTGCACAGGTGGTTCGAATCCTCCTTGCCTCTGAGACTGGCCTAAGGAGACCTGGGGGCAGAGAGTTTTAGTCCTGGTATCCCATCTGCAAATCCTGAGCCCAAGTTTTATAAGGTAACTTGTATAGAACAGGTTTCTCTATTCTATTTTTCTTTCTTCATCATTTTAACTTATCACTATGGTATTTCTAGTTCCAACCATGATAATAGGTTTTAACATTGTTTAAATTATTTAAATTATTCTATTTAAATTATTTATTATTCTATAAAGAATAAAATTTTCAATGAGATGGAATGCAATAAATGCCTTTGGATATGCCCCACCCACATACACATACCTCCATTCCTCTTTCATCTCCTGATGGCAAGATCCCAGCCTCTTTAGTCCATTGCTCTTTCTATAGCACCATAAAGCACTTTAGCTTTAGTACACTCATTTGAGGATGCAGTGATCCAATAGTTTTCCTTTGGAAATCATTTTTCATAGTCTAAAGTCATCTCCCAGAGTAGTTTTAGCAATAATATCTTTAACTGGCCCTCCTGTACCCAGTCTACATCCCGTTCATTCTATCCTCTTCTTTGTTTTTACAATACTCATTTTAATCTGCAAATTGAAGCCTCATTAATCACTCAACAATTATCCTTTACTTATGGGAAGAAGCCCAGAGGTTTAGAATGGCTGATAAATTCTTCTACCACCTCTCATCATCACACTACATGCTAATTCCATGTTGAATTCTGTGGAGTCTCTGAATATGGCATTATTGCTCCATTCATCTGTACCTTTGTTCCTCTGTCCAGAGTTCCCTTCCACCCTCATCTACAAAGAAGTCTCCTCAGTCTAATGACTTGGGTCAAAGATTGGCCTGAGGAAACTTCCCAAACCTCTGAGTTATATCTAACCATTACTTTCTTGGTGTGCTTGCTTGTGTCTTGTTATTATCACTAAGGTTTCGCTCATCACATACTGTGGAAGTACATTTCTGCTAACATGTCTACCATTTCTTTTTTTTTTTTTTTTTTTTTTTTGCAGTACTGGGGATTGAACTCAGGGGCGGTCTACCCCCGAGCTACACCCCCAGCCCTATTTTTTATTCTTTATTTTGAAACCGGGTCTCGCTAAGTTGCAGAGTGCCTCACTAGGTAGCTGAGGCTGGCCGCGAACCCGGATCCTCCGGTCTCAGCCTCCCAAATGCTGGGATTACAAGCATGCGCCACCACGCCCGGCACATGTCTACCATTTCTACCAAATTAAATGAACTTTGACAATTGGATGGGACCTAGACAGTGTACTCAATAAATGCTTGTTTTGAAAGGAAAATAATCCAGGCACAGTAGCACATGCTTGTAATTCCAGTGCTTGAGAGGCTCAGATAGGAGGATCACAGGTTTGAGGTCAGCCTCAGAAACTTAGGGAGGCCCTCAGCAATGTAATGAGATCCTATTTCAAAATAAAAATAAAATAGGGCTGGGAGTGTAGCTCAGAGGTAAAACATCCCTGGGTTTAATCCTTGGTACAGACAAACAAACAAACAAACAAAAAAAGAAAGAAAGAAAAAAGGAATACTTTATACTTTATTTTTCATACTTTTCTATGCTTCATTATTTTTTGTTTTTAGATAAATGTGATAAATGAAAGAATAATTTATGACTTGTTCCTGTACTGTCCTAAAAGATTCATGAAGCCTCCTTCCTAAATCATTGACTATGTTTTCTGAATTTGTTAAACTAAAATTTAGGTTGGAATTTTCATAATACTTAAGTCTGTCTTTATATTTTTTCAGGCAAGTGGGCCTGATACGAGTAGAAGCAGAATGGAGAGGAGAGGGAACATATGAGCAAGTGAGAGAGCTTTTGCCTTTGTGTGAATTGTTTAGACAATACCCGGAAGCTGTCTTTCTGGTATCCCAAGTCTATCACAAAGGAGGCCTGTTATAAAGAGTGGACATTTGGCCACAAGCAAAAAGAAAGTCTAACTTCTATGGCTTTATGTAGTATACCAGGACACTGCACAATGCCCTGCTTCACCTGAGAAATTGCCAGTTCAAGGTGAGAGGAAAGCTCCTATTAGATCAAGCCATTTACATAAGGAATACATGTACCAAAGCCCAGATCTAGCCTTACCCCTGTCTGAACCTTCCCGTTCCACTTCTGGTTTATCCCCATTTATGTCCCTGCTGCTAGTTTGTACCCTTGCACCTTCCCTGCTGCCAATTACGCTCATCCACATGGCTGCAAGGAGCTCCTGCTGTTCCACTGAGCATAATTGGTATCTAGTTGGCAGCAGCTTCAGGCAACCTGGGGTAGGGGTTTAACCCCTTGCTTTGTTGGCCTGATGCAGGGCCACCCTACTTGTTGCAAGTATAGAATCGTATCACATAAATGAGCACAGTGCAACTCATGTAAATAAAGCATTTTTTGAGTTACTCATTAGATGGTCTTAAGATGATTCAAGATTCAGCTTTTGCTCAGGAAGCGATAGCACACTAATACCAAGAAGCTAAAAGAAACAATAAGAGAACCAGGGGAACTCAGGTTCTACTATTCTTTAGATGGAGAGCAGTTAGAAGGCTGCACAACTGCTAAAATACCATATCTATCAAGCAAAACATAGAAATAATGCTTTGTTCCTAATCAGTTTTAGTAGAAATAACTCTTTTTAAAGGCATAAAGACAACATTTTAAAAAAATTAAAAGGTCTTTACTTTGGATAAGCTCTTTTTCTTTTCAATGTTCCATGATGATATTATTAAACTTTAGTTACAAAGAAATAGTTACTCTTGAAAAAGAATTGAGTTCCAACAATATCTTTAACTTTATATAAAACTCTTCATCACACATCAAATGTTTTAAATCATATACTTTATTACCTATGTATATTTTGATTGGCTTTTATATTACATTTAAAACAATTTTCTAAAGATTATACTACTTTTCTACCTAATAAAGAGAAACAGAATAAAATTTTAATGCAATTAAAATGTTTATATATACAGTAAAATTATCTAGAATATATATTTAATTAAAAATTTAAAGAGAGCCAGGTGTGGTGGCACATGCCTAGCCTGTAATCTCAGTATGTGGGAGGCTAAGACAGGAGGATCACGGGTTCGAAGTCAGCCTCAGCAACTTAGTGAGACTTTTAGCAACTTAATGAGATCCTGTTTCCAAATAAAAAATAAAATAGGCCTGAGGGAGTATAGCTAGAGGCAGGAGTCCCCTAGGTTCCACTACCAGAACCAAAAAAAAAAAAAAAAGAAAGAAAGTAAAAGCAAGACTCTTCATGCTTTGGGCTATATTAGTTTAGATAATTTAATATGTATAGTCAAAGCCAGGCATGGTGGTGCATTCTTGTAATTCAAGTACGGAGACAGGAGGATCGAAGGTTTGAGGACAGTCTCTGCAATTAGTGAAACTTTCATCAACTTAGGGAGACCCTATTTCAAAGTAAAAAAAATAAAATAAAATAGAGTAGGGGGTGTAACTCAAAGGTAGAATGCCCTTGGGCTCAATCCCCAGTGGCCCACCCCCCCCATATATATATATATACATATATATATATATATATATATATGTATATATATATATATATATATATATATATTTTGCAGGATCACGCCACTTGTTGCAAGTATAGAATCATATCACATAAATGAGCACCGTGCAACTCATGTAAATAATGCAATTTCATGTAAATATACTCATGTAAATACACACACACACACACGCACACACACACACACACACACACACACACACACATATAGTCTGCAGTCTGGAAGTACAAATGCTTCCCAAAGTGACACAATGCATCCTATGATAACAAGTATTATGTTGTTCTGTCCATGAATATTATGTAGCACAGTGCCTGTACAGAGTAAGCAGTTGTTAAACGCTACTTAAGATATGGGTATGTGTGAGGAAAGAAAGTTAAATGAGCTATGTAATGGTATAATGGGGGCCTTAGTTGAGACAGGGGTAAGATGGGCGTGGAGTGTGGTGGTCAGCCAAGGCTTCTCTAAGAAAATATATATACTATTCTAAATTACTAATTTTGGAATGTAATGATAAATTATGGAGATTAACTTGTTTGCTATGTGTTGAAACTTTCCAGTTTGTGTTTTTGTCTTTCTAGTGTTTTTGCCATAGAGGGAATAATCTTTAGATTTAATTAGACAAATCTGTCAATATTTTCCCTATAGATTTTGGGTATCTTGGCATATTTGTGCTTTTACCAAAAAGACACTAAAATTATACAGACTCTATCCAATAATTAGCTCTTCAACAGACCGCTCCCACTGTGGGTACTGGTGGCTAATCTTGGCACTTGCTCTAGTGTTCCTAGGACCATGAGAGCATATTGCATGAGCAGAGGAAGGCAAGCCTCAGCTGAGAGCAAGGTGAGAAATTCATTTAACCGTGGCTGACTGTGAATTAATAGAAGACCATGCATAATTGTTTTAATGGTTTTTACTTTCAAGAGAATTGTGTGAGGCTATGAGGAACTGTAGTTGACTTCCTTCCCCAAAGCACCCTGGGGTTAGCGCTGGACTTCTTGCTGACACTGCCCAATTCTGAAATTTGGGGCAATCCCACTTAATTTACTTTTAGAAGCACAAACACAGTTGGCTGTGTGGTTGCTAGTTAACATCCCAATTATCAGTTGACACCTTAGGAAGGAGTTGTATGCAGTCATCTGGGAGTGGGACCCAGTAGGAAAGAAGGCCCACTGCTGGGTGAGGCATCTCACATCTTTTACTCAATTTATGCTCATATATTATGCCCTGGAGGGCAGTAACAGTATATTTTCATATTACAAATGTGGAAAATCTGAAAGAGAACAGAGAAAATGACTTGCCTCATGTCACAGAGCTAATTAAAGAGAAAGCTGCATCTGGGTCCTTTGTCCTGACTCCCCAGAGCCTGTGGTTTCCAATTCTGAGGCAGCTCACAAGGTGGGAGAAATTCTGCCATGAAACTATGCTGGCTTGCTTCTCCACCTGGTAGGTACACTTTGCAAAGAAATCTGAACTTTGAAAATATCAAAATCAGAGCCGGGCGTGGTGGCGCACGCTTGTAATCCCAGCATTCGGGAGGCTGAGACCAGAGGATCCGGGTTCGCGGCCAGCCTCAGCTACCTAGTGAGGCACTCCGCAACTTAGTGAGACTCGGTTTCAAAATAAAAAGAATAAAAAAATAGGGCTGGGGGTATAGCTCGGAGGTAGAATGCCCCTGAGTTCAATCCCCAGTACCACCAAAAAAAAAAAAAAAAAAAAAAAAGAAAATATCAAAATCTGTGTCAAGCATGGGGATGACTCAGCAGTATACAAATTAGTAAAAGATGATAAAGTGTCATTAACTGACTTAAAATTTTAAAAACTCACCATAAGACTGGCACTTCCAAATGTGGAACATATTAGTTCCTGGCCCTCTGGTTATTTATATCGACAAAAATGGATTCTTTTTTTAGCTCATTCACAGAAATCTTCTTTCAAGTGCTTGGATTTCCATAGGAGACAAAAGGTCACATTCTTATTCATAACCAAATTTGAAGAGATTTAGAACTGACCTGTACTGGGAAAGATATTCCTAGCTCTAATAACGCATTTCCCTTCTGGAGGAAACACACACACACACACATACACACACACACACACACACACACACACACACATCTGTCTCTAAAATTTATATTTGTATGCATTTTAATTTCTCCACCCCTCCCTGTGGCCTTCCCCAGAGTGAATGCAGTATTCTAGTTAAAACATCACTAGAATAATTTGAAGATTAAAAAAAAAAAAAGATTTATCAGGGCACAATGATACACACCTATAATCCCAACACTTGGGAGGCTGAGACAGGAGAATCACAGGTTGAGGCCAGCCTTGGCAACTTAAAGAGACCCTGATTCAGGTAGAATGCAGTACCACAAAAAAAAAAAAAAAAACAAACACACAAAAAACCCCGCAGAACAAAACCCAATGTGTGCTCAATGTAGATGTAGCAGAGGGAAAATATTTTGTCCTATCTTAAGTTCCTTGACTGAAGCTCCTATAACAAAAGACAGATCAACAAAAGAAAAGCAAACAGATTCATTTAATATAAATTTTATGACACAGGAACTATTGTAAGGAAGAAAGACAGGAAGTTGTGGCTAAAGTTGAGTATGTTTGTGCTAGGTTTGATGAAGAGTGGAAGTCATGAAGAAATATGATCACTACCAAGCGCTGATAAGCTAAGTGTAATTAATTGTGGGGTGGGGGTGATTTTACAAGGCCTGTTTGTTCATTGGGTCCTTTTGTCTTCAGAAATTAGGAAACTCCATTCTTCCCCCTATAGAAAGAGCACCTCTCACATAGGTTCTAATGAATCATTTTCAGGGGAAAGTCAGTATATGCCTGAACATGCTTTTTCTCAAATTCCTTTAGATTAAAATACTCAAGATGCCAAGGTGGCATAATTTGGGTAGAGTATCTTGACCCTGATTATAGAAAACTTGAAATATACCAAATCATAGAAGAAGATGAAGAAGACAAAAGAAAGAGAAGGAGGAGGAGGAAGAGGGAGACCAAATCACTCTGAACCCACCATTTGATATTACAATGTAGTGATTTGACACACATGCACACAAATGCCCATTTTCCACACACATGTATGCTAATGATACTTTCCTGTAAAGGCCAGATGGTATTTCAGGATAACCTTCAGTGCAGCACTTTAGTTAGCCACTATGAAAATATTTCAAAAGCTATCCTTGGTATATTCTATTTTGTATCTTAATTTTTTTTCTCTTAATTTTTCATATGTACTTCCCCAAATCATTAAAAATTGTTTAAAATGATAAAAGTTGTATAGTACTCCTAGAAGTATACAGAAGTCTACCCCTTAATGTTGTATGTTTTCTACAACTTTTGCTGTTATACATAAAGCAGTGGCTAACACCTTTGTATTTAAATTTTACCTGAAACTCTTATTATTTGCTAGTGACATTTTCCAAGTTTCTTTAGTAGGCTTATTGGATCAAGGACTGCAAACATTTTTGTAACTTCTAATTTATTTAATCAACTTATTGTCCAGAAAATTTAGACTAATTTCATGAAAGGATCTAATAATCCTAATCTTAATGAATCTTTACCATATTTCAAGTCTTTTATAATTTGTGAAGGAAATTTTCCATTTTTCCTTTCTAATAAGGTAAATTATCTGTTTATATTTTAGCCCATATTTGTGTTGGGATGCTAGAGTTTTATTAATTTATTTTCATAAATTATATATAATGACTATAAATGCTCTATAAGTGGTGATGTTTCTCAGTTTTAATTTATCTTGTGGAAAGTTTCAACCTTTATGAAGTCAAATGTATATCTCTTTCACTTTGTGATTCTTTTTATTTCTTTATATTTTGTAAGTTTCTCCCCATCCATAAAAAAAGAAAAGATATTTGCCTGAGTGTCCACCTTGCATTCTTCTAATTATAGTAAGAATGAAATCTATCACAAGAAAAATTGTTAAAGGAAGGTATGTCTATAGCTTGTATAATTTATAATAGATGGGACTAGGGAGAAAGTAGCCTCCTATGTCCTGTGCTTTAACTGAATTGAAAAAAAATGTCCTTCCTCAAAATGGCATCTCCTCACCCATGGATCATTACATTACTATAGATTTATTCTGTGAGGCCCTGAAGGTTCTTTGTTTTCTGAAGTCCCTCTTCATTACTGAAAACTGTCATTTCAGAGTTATTAGCTCACATTCTCACTACTGATTAATAGCCCAAAGGATTTTCTGCACATCTACTAATCAATCAGCACAAGGTCTAGTAGAAATGATACTTGGAACTTATACTTTGGGTACACTGTGGAGAAAGAGGAGCAAATACTGGGGCTGGGAAACAGCAAAGGTATATAGTATCTCACTCACAACGGCTTAGGTCTGATATTACCAGGACTATTGTTAGGATCTGTGATGATTTAGTGCATTTCTTACTCCAGCTTTGGAACATATGTGGAATCCCTTTGATACTATCATGAAACTTTTAATATCACCTACTTCCTTACCAGTCAGTCAATGCCAAGCTAGAACACTGTGCATTGTATCATCCTGCCCCACCCAGGAAAGCTCTATTTTATTGGAGCAAAATTTGATGGCTTGTGTTTTCTGTATCAGGAAGTATGCTTGTTTTATAGCAATAACAATGATGATAGTAGCTGCCATTTATTGTTTGGCTACCATTTAATCCTGACAATCACCTCCTGAAATACATCTTTTAATCCTGGCTTTTTAGATATGTTCTAATGCTCAGAGAGAATGCCTAAATAAACACACATACATACCATTTCATGAAATATTCATGGGGTGATTTCTCAGTGCCAGGTTACTGTGTGTGTGTGTGTGTGTGCTCGCACATGCGTGTTTTCTTGAGGTACTAGGGATTGAATCAGGGATCTTTTACCTCTGACCTATGCCCCCAGCCTTGTTTTATTTTTTAATTTTGAAGCAGGGTCTCAGTTGCTGAGGGTATTGGTAAGTTGCTATGACTAGCCTCGAACCTGCAATCCTCCTGTCTCAGTATTGGGATTAAAGGCATGTTCCATCACAACCAGCTCCAGGCACTGTCTTAAAAGCATTATCCCACTGAGTGGCAGTCTTCTTAGGCCATTTTAGGAATGGAGAAATGGAGGCTTAGAAAGGTTAAGTATCTTAATTCAGGTCAAACACGGATAGAAGAGGAGAAAGTTGGGATTTTAACCCAGGCATACACATTCCCTAGCTTCTTTCTCTGCCCCATTAATTGCTGTGTTGACCTTTAAATAGAAGAGATAAGATGCATATCCAGCTCTGGCTGATTCCAAAACCCATGCTCTTCAATAGGGGAGACTTCAGGTGTAGTGAGTAAGCAGTGATGTTTTGTGAGGCAAGCTGCATCACAGGAGTAATAAAAACAAATTGTTAAAGCATGGACATTTGTGATTCTGGTAGAATGAATTAAAAAATTTCCTATAATGCTGCTCTACTTATTTTCATTCTAATATATCTTCTAGAATAGAAAAAAGAAGAACAATTCTGCTCATGGATACTGTGGGCCAGGAATCTTCACAGAGATGAGATGGCTTAGCTCTGCTCTAAGATGTTGTGATCCCACCAATGGTTGGTGCTGGCTTTACCTAGAACACTGGTTCTCAAGGTTTGGTCTTCAGATTACCTGGAAATTGACAAATGCTAATCATCTGGCCCTATCCTGGAATCTACTGAACCAGAAGCTCTAGCAGTGGGGTTCAATAATCTATGTTGTAATAAGCCCTCCAGTTGACTTTGATGCCTACTAAAAATTGATAGCTACTGATCCAGAGACTTCTTTATTCAGGTATATGCATTCTGGCTGGGATGATTTAAAAAAGAGGGATAGTTGGGACTGTCAACCAGAGCACCTATGCATGGCCTCCATGTGGTTTGGGCTTCTCACAACATTGAGGAGGGGCCCAGAAGAATGTCCTTAAAGGAGGAATCCAGAGAGCAACAATTCCAAGAGAACCAGGTGGAAACTGTGTGGCCTTTCCTGATGCAGACTCTGAATTCACACAGCATCACTGTCACTCTGTCCTATTGGTTGAAGCAGTCACAAGTCTGCCAAAAAGAATTTGGGGCAGCATTTTAAAATCTCCAGAATCTGCCCTCTGGCCAAACTCCCATACACAGACTTCACTTCCAGGCTCCCCAAAAGTCTCATTGCATTTGGCATCAGGTTCAGACCCAAGGTCAATAGGAATGTGATGTGAATAGTATGTGTTGACTATTTTGTGGTAAAGATAAATAGAGAACCACTTCTCTTACCTGTTCAATAATATTCCCCTTAAGAAAGTATTATATGCTTTTTTGAGTGCATGGATGACAAGTTTGACTTTTTATTTTTTACTTTATTTTATTTTTATCTACTGAAAAGCATTTATTGTACTCTGCAGAATAATAAGTTTGAAAAAATAAGGAATGCTTCACAAACTTATGTGTCTTCCTTGTGCAGGGGCCATGCTAATCTTCTCTGTATTGTTCCAATTTTAGTATATGTGCTGCCTAAGCCAGCACAAGTCTGACTTTTTATTTTTATTTCCTTTTGTGGTACTGGGAATTGAACCTAGGGACATTCTACCTCCAAGCTATACCCTCAGTCCTATTTTTATTCTTTATAAATAGCTGAGGCTGGCCACGAACCTGCAATCCTCTTGTCTTAGCCTCCCAACTACTGAGATTACAAATGTGTGCCACCATGCCCGGCATAAGTTTGACTTTTTAAAATCAATACATAGCATGAATATATAATAGGATATAGGGTATGATCTCTGTGAGTTATTAAATATAGTTTTTTGTTTTATTGGCTCATTGTAATCATACATCTTTGTGAAGTACAAGCTGGTAGAGGCATACATGCACACAGGTCTCAGTTAACCCTTCCCCAGTTCTTACCCCATTCCCTCCTCATCCCCCCATCTCATGTTTGGTTTAGTGATTGACTTTGATATGTTTGTGAATGTACATCATGTGCATTAAGGTGTTCCCCCTTGTCCCCTCTCCCAACACCTTCAGTTAGATCACCTTCTTTGCTCATCTAAGGTTTTCCTTCTTCGTCTAGAGTCCCTCCTCAGACCCACTTTCTCCCTAGCTTCTGCAAATTAGGAAGAGAATCTGATTTTTTACTTTTTGTGACTGAATAATCTCACTTAACACTTAAATATAGTTTTGAAATTTATTATTTGAAACTTTCTTTTACATATATACATTTAGTTTTCTGTAATGTTTTTCTTCCTTTTTTGTATTTAATACACTTTAACAAAACACAAGACTCTTAGGAATCACAGGAGATGTGACACAGATATTATAGTTTGAATTTAAGAAGTCCCTCAAAAGCTTAAGTGTTGAAAGCATGTCCCCAAAGTAGATTTGAGGTGGGACATGGCTGGAGGAGGCAGTCACTGGGGAGCATGGCCTTGCAGACTATATATGTCTGTGGGTTCCCTCCTCTCCTTTTCTCTGCTTTTGACTGCCATGATGTGAGAGCTGACTCCCCTCTACTTCCATGGGGTATGACTTGGAGCTGGACTTACAGACTGAAACCTCTGAAATGGTGAGTCCCACTAAACCTTTCCTTCTCTTAGTTGTTCTTGTTGGGTAAGTGGACTAAAACAATAGAGAACCTATTATTTTTACCTCCAAATATTGTATATCTTATAAATTTTCACTCAGAGCTTAAGCAGACAATTTTTACTGTGGTGTGGTAGAGTAGAGGCTAGGGACCTCTTGACTGGATTGTTGAAATTTAGATGAAAATAACCACACAAGTGCTTAATAGTCACATTTTCTAAAATCTTTTTTTTCTACCTCTGAGCTACACCCCCAGCTCTTTCTATGTATTTTTGAAAGAGGGATCTCACTATATTGTTGAGAGTCTTACTAAATTGCTGAGGTTGCCCTCAAATCTGTGATCCTCCTGTTTCAGCCTCCCAAGTATTAGGGTTCATGACATGTACCACTGCACCTGGCTACATTTTCTAAATTCTAAGTCACAATTTAAATTTGTATTCTACTGGGCTTATACCTGGATTTCCAGGCATTCAGACTTCATGATAGTTCTTGGTTTAATTTTATAGCATTATTTAAATAAGAAGGTTCAGGAATGTGTACCAAGGGCTAATTCCATGCATAGAAGTTAACCCAGAACCTGTGTTGATAATGAAATAAAACTATAATATGGATTTTATTATTTGGCCAATGGATTTAATACCCCTTTTAAAATTTCTAATGAATAGTACTTTAAATTAAAACAAAGCATCATTAAATCATTCCTTGGGCTTTCTATTATCTGAAAACAATGCCTCTCTATTTTGCCCTTAAATTAATTGGATGTATCTAAGTTTTAACATGTATTATATTTTTTCAATTGTTAAATTTTCCAGAAACCATATAATTGATATTTTGTTGTGTAGAGTTAAGACATAGCATAAGTCTCACATTACAGATTGTAACATGTTTATATGCATGCGCAGGGAAAGAGAACTTGGAGAGGCACTGGGAAAGACATTGGAAAGTAAGATATTTTTAAACAGCTTCTTGAAGAAAGGGGAAATTACACAGGGGTGAGATTTTAATTCCAGATATTCTACATTGCCACTATCATAGCACAGGACTTTTCAGAGAGGCAGAAGTACTAGATTACTCTGTCCAGGCTACCAGTGATTCTATAGTAACTGTACAGTGGTCATTGTTTAAAGCATAGTGCAAGCTATTTAGTGCCCTTGCAAAGAAGGCCTTGAAGAGTGAAATATGGTTTCTACCTATAAAATTATGGTGTGTGTTAGTGCATGAACACACACATATGAATAAGCTGAAAGTGAAAGAGAGGAAGATTTGATAAGGAGAGCAGAGAGCCTATGGAAATGCTACTTAATCATTTATTCTATCAGATCTGAACTCAGATTTTTCCTGGTCTTCAATATTTTCTATTAAATTTCCAAAATTGTTTCTTTTATTCTTGTCTGTTGGCTTAAGATGAATGAAGCTATTGGTTTAAATATACTCATCCGTTTGTTCATTCACTCTCTTATTTATTCTCACATGTGTTTATTCCATCAATGGCACCAAACAAGAGGTGAAAGGTACAAACATTAGTATCTCATAGTTTCTGGTTTCCAAGAGCTTACAAATAAAGACTAGTAAATGAATAAATGTCAAGGTATGATGAATGATATGAGAGTGGTCAGAAATGGGATTGGATATTTCCATTAAACTCTGCCTAAGAGTTAGGGATATGGAAAAGTTTCACAGATAAGACATCTCTGTCCAGTAAGAGTTAGAGAAAGAAATGTTGAGGTAGGGTAGAAGAACTGGCCATTATTCCTTGCGAAAAAAGCATTTTGAGCTTTAATTCTACTATTAAGCTTATTAGTTATTCCTCTGTGCTAAGTGATCTACATGCTTTATATGTTTATGAGTTATTGATAAAAAATATTCAAGAGGAGAAAGCTAAAGGCATAAAGAATTCTGAGATACACCATTAAAAACTTCACTCCATTATTTAACCCTCTATTAACCTACCAAATTAAATTATCCTTCAATCTACATCTCTTTATCAAATCTGTAGGATTTTGAGAAACCTCTCAAATGCATTGCTGTGACCAACATATGTTCTATAGTAGTTAGTTTTTGACTGCAAATATGAGAAAAATCCCAACTCGATTGGCTTATATAGTAAAAATATAAATTATCTTACATAACAAGAAGTCCAGAGGTAGGGAAGCTCCAGAATTAGCTAATTTAGCAGCTTAGTGGCATCAAGGATCTGAGTTCTTCCTGTTGGGATCCTCTACCATCCTTGTATACTGCCTCATATTTACCATAGTTTTGCTCCTGGCTACAAAAGAACTATAGTAGTTGTGGGCATCACAGTCAGAAAATGCCATCTGGTAGAAGTGGGTATGTTTTTCTGTGTGTGTTTATGTCTTAACTCAATGAAGAAGCCAACAGCCATCTATGTTAGGTTGCATTGACCAGAATTGTAACATGTGCCTATTTCTAAGCTAGTCACTGGCAAAGGATTACCATGGCTAGCTTGTCTAATCAAGCTATATACTATTTCAGTAGTAGTAGCTACCAAGTTGAGATATATTTGAGATACATATATATATATACATATATATGTATATATACATATATATGTGAGATATATAATATCTCTAATAGTTTCTGATTCTTTTTCTTAGTAAAATTCTTATATATCTCCAACTTTTAATTTTTGTTGAAAGAGACTAGGGTATATAGTAGAACATTTGCATTTAAAAAATTTAGGAACAGAAAGTCTTATATTAAAAACAAAAACGAACCAAAACAAATAGCCCCAGACAAAATAAGCAAAACAAAAACAAAACAAAACAAACAAACAAAAAACAAAAATGAAGATTCCATTTAAGTATGGAATTTCCTACTCCAGTAAATCAAGGTGAGACTGGCCTTAGCCCTTTGGGATTTATGACATTGGAAGCCTCCCTCTTCGCTCTCTGGGTAAGAATAACCTTGTTGAGAATAATCATAGGCTCTTTATGAAGACACTGTTATGTCCAGGAAACACTGGGACACCACTCAAATATCTTCTCTAAATTTTGAAAAAATAACTCTGTATTTTAAAGTAAATTTCATTTTTTTTAATGATGAAAATGAAAAAAAGCAAGCATCCAAGTGATTTCAACCTCTTGATGGAAACTGAATAGTGGTTGATTGCTGTAAGCTGAATTCTATTTATTTACCTAGTATTACTGTTGTTACTAGGAAACCAATGCTTCATGGTTGAGCATTTTATTGTGAAAAATAAAATGTTCAATTATCGCAAAGGTATCTTGATGTGTGATTTGCCTTTCATGTTTAAAGTCTCTGCATATCTTTCTAAATGTTATTTTGTGGTGAATTAGGTGATATGTATTTAACTTCTTTTCAAATTATTTGTATCAGCCTCCCCAAAGATGATTTATATTTTACATTTTAGCTAATTAATCTGTTATTTTTAAAATGTTTGCAAATTTGTGCCAGAATTGAGGAACTTCTCAAGTGAGTCATTGAATGGTTTTAAGGTCACTGTTATTCTGTACTTGGCTACTGAAGAGCTATTTGTTTTTAAGTTCTAAATGAACTTCTCTGATGAAAGCTATGGGCTCTAGATCATTCACTGCATTAAGTGCAAAATTTATCTATTATTTTTTATTTGCAGTGTTTTATTATTGCTATAAAATAGTATACCTTTAGGAAACTACAACATGCATTAATTTTCATATGCCTGTTGAAATTTTCTATAATATTACAGATGAATTTACTTGTCATTTTCCAGAGCTATTCTTCAGTGTGTAGAGGGTAAAATTATACTAGTATGATAACAATAATGATTGTGATACCTTAGATTTATGTAGCTCTTTCCAGTGAATTATATCATTTGGTTTTATACTCACAATAATCCTACAAAAATATGTTATAAAATGCTATTATTTCCATTCTTACAAGTAAGAAAATGAATGTTCAGACAAATTGAGTGAAATTTCTAATGTCAGACAGGTGGTAAGTGGGAGAACTGGGACCTGAACTTAGTTTCTCTGACTCTAAATTTAGTGCTGTTTTCTGTCTACTTATACAATGCTATTACTTTATGTTTAATATATATCCTTGCTTATCTGCATTCTATAAATTTTTGTGAAAAGTGTTTTTTGTTGTACAGTTTTTATCTGAATATTTATTTTCAACCAATGACAACTGAAATAGATTCAATCTATGTATTTATTCAGTGTCTCCAACATGCCTGGTTCAGTTTTGGGCTCTTATATATACATTTCATCTATATCATCTCATTTAGTACTTGTGTAGGGTCTCCAATTCCATTCCAGTTTGTAGATTGCCTAATTATGAGTGTCTGCCATACACAAATTATATGTTTTTTGATGAGGCTTTAATCCATTCAGATGATGAAATTAGTTAGGTTTTAATGTCTATTTTGCTTTAATCATAGTCCAGGAACTTTAAATTTTATAATTTACATGACTTCCTTGAAGAATAATATTGAAATTTATAGATCAACTGTTTTCCCCCCTATAAGCTTATATTAGCAATTTCTCAACTTCTGGGTTTTAGTTTTTGCATTTGGAATTTTATTAAACATTGAAAATATTCTGTTTTCAGGAAGTTGCAGTGACGTTCACTATGTCAGTCTGTGAGTGAAGGTCTGGATTGAGGGCTTAAATTTGGTTATCTGGCTTTCATTCAGCTTATTTGTGTTGAAAAGGTATTCACTTTGAAAGTATAAATAGTGGTCATGTCTTCCCCCAAATGGCTAATGTGATTGTGACTAAAGCTACTTTTGGAGCTCATCAGCATATATTCAGCCAAGGAAACACTGACATCTGACAGATATATTTAAAATTTGAATTTAGTTCCTTGCTTCTGAATTACGGAGGGATGAAGAACAGAATCAGTAATTGAGAACCTTATACTATTAAGAATGATAGTAGTGGGAATGAAAACATTAAAGACATGTTTTTCAGCATAATTAGGAGCTACTGACCATTGACATGGTGGTCCTATTGGTTATCTGGAAAGGGGTGCAAATATAATCATTCACAAGATCAGGTGTGTGTGTGTGTGTGTGTGTGTGTGTGTGTGTGTGTGTGTGTAAGAAATGGACTACAAATATTATCAGTTGACTATAAATAGATCCCATGGGCAATAGATATCTGCCCACTTGCAATACCAGGGTTGTAGATATGTTAATCTTGACTGAAGAATTCATATAGCAAAGAAAAGGGTGTGATAAAATTCTAATATTTTTCTAGGAAATGGAGCAGGGAAGACTTTAATATATTATTATTGAACACCTGTAATTTATTTAATTAATTCTACAAATATTTCTGAGTACCTGTGTTTAGCAGTCACTGTACTTTACTTGGAGAAAATGATAAACATTGTTTTCTGACCTCCAGAATTTGATGTGATAGTTTAATTTGATATGAGAAAGGCAGACACACATAAAATATGATATAAATAAATATAAGGCAATGTTAAACAATAAGTTACTATTATCAAGTCAGATTGACACTCCAGCAATTCAAGGAGAATTCAGTAGTTGAAAATATTTTAGTGTAATTCATTATTTTAATAAATTAAAAGAGAAAAATAAACATTTCTTCCTCTGATTTATTCTTGTCAAATATTTTGGCCACAATGGTGAAAAGTTGACTAACACATTTAAATAGCCTACTGATGTAAGTAGCTCAGATATTACCATAGGATCAACCACACTATTGGTGGGAAAACAAATTAATACAGCCACATGCAAATAATTATGTAAGTTCCTCAAACAACTAAAAATAGAACCACCATATGGTCTACCTATATCATACCATGGTATATACCTAAAGCAATTAAAGTCAGCAAAACATACAGATACCTGCTACCCATGTTTATTGTGGCACAGTTCACAATAGACAAATTAATGAAAGTAGCTTAGATGTCCATTAATGAGTGAATGAATAGGTAAAAAATCATATATATGTATATATGAGTATTATTCATCTATAAAAAGGAACAAAATAATGTACTTGCAGAAAAATGAATGGAACTGAAGGTCATCATGTTAAATAAAATAAACTAGATTCAGAAAGGTAGGTATTATAGTTTTCTTTCAGATGTGGAATCTAGAAAAAAGAGAATGACATGGAAATAGAAGGGAGAGTATTAGAAAAAAAGAAAGGGGTTGGTCGTGTAGCACATGCCTATAATCCCAGTACATGGGAGGTTGAAACAGGAGGATCACAGCTTTGAGGCCAGTCTCAACAACTGAGCAAGACCATTAGGAATTTAACAAGACCTTATTTCAAAATTAAAAATAAAAGGGCTTGGGATGTAGTTTGGAGTTAGGATTCCTTAGGGTTTAATCCCTAGTACAAGATAAAATAAAATAAAAGTAAAAGAAAAAGAAAAAGGGGATTGGGGGGAGTTAGGGAGGGACAAAGAGGAGTAATATGGGATGGATATGATCAAAGTATGTTATATGCATGTCTGAATATACCCCCAATGAAATCTAGTATTCTGTATAACTAAAACACTTTAATAAAAACAAAACAAAACAACATTAACAAAAAAGAGGTTGAATGATTAGCACAAGTCACTCAATGATCTGGGAGCAGAGATAGTGTCAGGTCTGGTTCTCATTATTCCTGACTCCCCAGATAGTGGTTTTCTAGCTGTGGGTAGTAATTTTACACTTACTTCCATTTGCACAGGAGCAGGAGTTTTCTGAGGATCTGGAGAACAAAAGACACTGCTAGGCAGGACCCCACTTGATTGTCTCTCAGTGTTACTCTTTCAGAATACATATTTTGTGAGAAACAGAGCATTGTGGTTGTACTGACTTGTCTTTCTTTCTTCTTCTACCTCTTTGTATTCTTAGTGTAGTCCAAATAAATGTTTCAGGTAGCAGAGACTTGGTTTTCACTTCAAGACCTTTAATATTTGATGAGTTTGGAAACTGAGAAGCTGATAAAAAACACCTCCAACACAAGTTGCTATTACAATTTTTCTTAATGCAATTTCTATAAAATTCATACTTAAAGTGAATCTGGGATAGAATTGGTGGGTCCAATTATATGTGACATTCCTTTCTAAATAAGAAGAACCCAGAGGAACAGGATAGCAAAACTTTGTGGAGGGGTTTTAAAGAGCTCACCTTTTGTAGTGTACCTGGTTCTCCAAGATGGCTATTAAAAATCTATGAAACTATGGGCTCCTTATTTTGTAGGTGATGTAAATATGGTCATTGCCCAAGATTTTTTTTTTTAACCAATAGTGGAATATAACAAGAGTATTAAGAATAAGAAAGAGCAATAACCCAAGGAGCTCAAGGTAAGCTCTTCCTCTTTAGGTAATTAGGAAAATTGATTATTTCTGAACTATATTAACTTCTACAGTTTCTTCCTTTGCTTTAGGATGGAGCACAGCTTCTCTGGCCCGCCCTGACTTTCAAATCATCCCTGTCCTGAATGTTCTGCTTTAGTAATGGTACAGATTTTTTGCTTGACCAAACTTTAGTCAAGTTCTTGAACCTTCTTCTAGGCCCATCCAAGTTTGCACTTCCTTGTAAAATCAAAATTTAGCAAGAGCCTTTCTAAGTCAGTTGTCAAGAACTCCCTATTGTTGATATCTGATCACCACCATTATCTGATCCAGTTTCTCATCTGCCACCTGCCTCTAGGCGATGTCTGTTTACTCTCTAAAAGTAAAAATCCTTTAGATTGGTTTAGCCAGAAACTCTCTTCCCCTCATATTTCTAGGTAATTTTACATCCATCCAACTTCTCTTTCCCCATTCTGTTCCTGGGCTACAAATCCCCATTTTCCCATGCTGTATTTAGAGTTGAGCCAAATTTCTCTCTCCCATAGCAAAATTCCATTGTTGTGGTCCCTATACCTGTCATGATGGTCCTTAATGAAGTCTGCCTTACTATGCTTTAGCAAGTGTCATTGTGTAGGGTCCTCCCAACGAAGGGGGCCCCTACCCCGATCTCCCTGGAGCATCTACCCTGAAAAGGGGGTTCCCCGCGGAAAAGGAAGGTCGCGCCAAAATGAACACATGGTGGGGAATGAGCATCAGAGGACTCATCAGTTTATTACAGGAGGGGCAAAAAGTTATATAGAGCAGAGCAAGAGGAGTGTCTCCTTGCAGGGCCAATCAGGGTAAATGTCATCTTGGTCATGCCTCTTTGGCCCAGTCCAAAAGGGGATCACGCACTGATCACACTACCAGGGACCTATCAATGTCTTGATCACACTGAGGAGACATCCCTCATCCAATCCTGGTCTCTGGTAAACACACTTAGGCCTCCACCCTCGCCACTTCCCCTCTGCGCCATCTTTGATGCATTCTTTTCCTTTCCGTCGGGTGGGGCTACCGCCTTCTCTCTAGGGATCTTTCCCCACATCATTGAATAACTTTTTTCTTTAAGAGATAACACTTGGGACAGTCTGTGGAATTATTTTTATCATGAAAAAAAATGAAATTGTGAATCACACAAATGGCAGCCTTCTGTCTTGAGGAAGCATCCCTGGCATACCTGAAGCCCAGCTGAGCAGAGCTCTGGCCTCGGGGCAATGGAGATTCAGCACAACAGGAGCATAGACCTTGGAAGAGAAGTTGTGCAATGTCTTCTGGGGTCACCAAAGATTACCAAATGGAATTATGGTGTCAATGCTAGTGTATGTTGTAAACTAGAAAATATTTGACAAATAGGAGCCATTGAAATAAGTGAGATCCTATATAAAGCATTTCAAGAAGTTAGGCAGTATCTATATGCTTTGGAGCCAACTGTTACGTATGCTAATATTGAAATGTAGATTAAATGTGGAAATAATCATCATTAGTGATGTCAATTATATTAAATGAATTAAGTCAGTGTGGCATTTGCTGGAAAAACACTGGAAGCAATATGCCAGTCTAAGTTTATTTAAATAGAAAGTCAATAAAATACTTCAAACCTAAGGAAAATTTGCAAAATAGATTGTATTTTATAGATGAGAAAATGAGATTAAGAAAGTATACTAGAGATTCATTTCCTCATTGGAAATTTGCCTCATTGCTGCCTGAGTCCTTCAGATGGACCGACTAGCCTGCATGGTCATGCTCATTCTGGGCCAAGGTGAATGCCTGGCTTAGGAATGTTCAACTGATTGCTTGTAGCCAGAGCCTTGAGTGGATGGTCCCGTCTGGTCTGGAAAGATAAGCTGTTAGAGAAACTATCTAAGTGTTTGTTGATGGATAAATAAAAAAGAAAATTTGCCATATATATGTGTATATATGTACATATGTGGTGTGTGTGTGTGTGTGTGTGTGTGTGTGTGTGTGTGTGTGTGTTTTATTTGGCTATAAAAAAATTCTACCATTTGTAAAAATATGGATAACCCTGGATTATGCTAAATGAACTAGACCAGGCACAGAAAGACAAATGCTATATGACTTCATGTATATGTGCAATCTAAAAAAGTCAAACTCCTAGAAGCAGAGTAGAATGGTGGTTGCCAAGGACTGGGAAAGGAGGAAATGGGGCAGTACTGGTCAAAAGGTACAAACTTTCAATTACAAGATGAACAAGTTCTGGGGACTTGCAGTGTAGCATGAAAAGGGATGGATGTGTTTATTAACTTAATTGTGGTAATTGTTACAAATTGTGTGTGCATATGAACTCTTCACATTGTCCACGTTGAATATATATAATCTTTGTCAATTAAATATGTGTTTTTAAAAAAGAAAAAAAAACCCACAAGGAAATCACTAAATTAAAGATCTGTAGGCCTTGTGAGGAGACTGCCACTTGAGGTCATGTTGATGCTGGATAAACAGAGGAAGTGAACAATAGAACAGAGAATGACAAATGTTCTCAGGAGTATAAAAGAGAGAGAGAGAGAGAGGCATTAGAAAGTGACTGTTCCTTCCAGTTACCTTGGATTCTGCCCATACTTTGGCAGGGATGTTTTTTCTTGGTTTCCTATGACATTTCACTGAATTTAAAATAATTTTTTTCTTAAGAGAGTTTGAGTGACTTTTTTAAAGTGTAAGAGCCTTAAATGGAATACAGTGGTTACGTAAATTTCGGAGATATTATAGCTAATAACCAGGGAACAAAATCAGGCATATGTGATCTTCAGGATCTCTCTTAGCTCTAAGCTCTATCTTTTCTCTCTCAAAAAAAAATTTTTTTTTCAATATTTACTAGGAACTTCCTGAAAGACTCAAAGAATGGCTCCCATTTTGTGAATTCCAAGCACCATGGTATTACATTCAAAGGAGAGCTTGGGGCAGCCTTCAAATTAAGCCATGTAGGCAGCCATTACTTTGTTAATGAACATTGCTGTTCCCTTGGTTTCCAGGTAAGGGTAATTTAGATCAATGCCTGGAAGAAACATTCAAGTTATCACTTGGAGAGTTTCACATTCTCTTTCAAGAGCAGTCTCTATCTCCACTGTTACAACTTGTGCTTATCCTAGAGAGACACTGCTTGCAGTTAGTATTCATGTACAACATCGTGAGCTCCAAGTCACTTTTCTTGTAATGTAATCCAGTTCATGTTTATTCTATTTTACAATTAACTTGGGGAAACAAGGATCATTCGAATGACTGGAATGAATTAAATTTATAAGAAAGTTTTCATCTTTAAGATATTTATTCTGAAGTGCATTTCCTTAGATTTCTGACATATTTGAATCAAAGACTCAAGAATAGCAAAGCCACTGTCAATTATCACCAGGGAATGTATTTAGAAATATTTTCCAATTTGTTGATCACAAAAGAAATTTGACATACATTTAAAAACTGTCAGTTTATCATTTTGTGGTTATCACTAAGGATAAAATACATTGTATTTTTAAACAGAGGAATTTGTTATAAAAATCAATTTTGCCATTGTCCTTTGGGTATTGCAAATACAAAGACTGTATTAAACTAAAGGATTTCTATAATCTTTATAAAGAATTCTGCAGTAAACCAGATTTTGTATGATGTATGTGTCAAGTTGTGACTATGGAGTTTTGTGGATGAATGGTAGAATCATTCTAATGTATTGATTACATTTTACCCCTTTCCATTCATTGTTTCCAAGATGATGTGGATGGTGACCCTCATTTATGGGACAAAGAATGACTTAGGACAGTGACTACATATTCCAGTGCTCACAGAGAAAGCTTCTTGAATATTTAAGAGTATTAAATTAAAATTCAGTATAGTAAATGCCATTTTACTTCAATTTGAAAAAAGCAAAAGAAATTGAAGTGAATCTTCAGAATTTTCTCTACTTCTGGATTCTGACTCAAGATTGAGGACTAAATGATCTTTCTTTTTTGAGAGGCTGGGTATTGAATCCAGAAAAAATTCTACCTCTGAGCTATACCCTCAGCCCTATTCAATTTTTAATTTGAAACAGGGTCTCACTAAATTGCAGAGGGTCTTGCTAATTTGTTAAGACTGGCCTCAAACCGGTGATCCTCCTGTCTCAGCCTCCCAAGTCCTGGGGTCACAAGTATGTGTCACCATAACCAGCTCAGGACTAAACATTCTTTTGTTCAGCTCTCTCACTAAATTCCACAGTGGTGCTGGTAAAAACATATAGCAGGGAGTAGAGGTCATTCTAAGTGGAAAGGTAGTGTCAGCTAGAGCATCAGCAACCAGGCAGTTTGGTAGAGGATTTCTGGAAGATTGAAAATAGATGGGATTGGTTTGAAGAACAAAACAAAATGAAGAATACTTTATCCCAAACATGTGCAGAAGTCTGAATTGGAGAATTATCTCTTTGGGGAAAGAATAGCTTCTTATTCAGAGACACAAAAACAACACACAGAACAAAAGTTGCAAGGACATACCCATTGGAATGATCATTTAAAAAGAAATCTTCAAAAGAGCTGTCCTAGCATGGTGGTCTCCGTCTTTCCTTTTTTCATCCTTCCACCAAGAACACACAGAGTTCCTGACCTTCAGACGAAACTCAGAGACATTTGGAATTATACTTTAAAGATATTAATTGCTCTTGTGATATATCATATTGATATAGCCACACAGGACATCATCCTCATCATTTTGGCCAAAGAGGGAGAATGTGTGGGCTGTGACAGGGGTTGGGAGTGGTCTCGTGTCCCTTTCTGCTCTATCTCTGAGCACCTGGTTGAAAACTTGATTTTAGCTAGTCCTCCCACTAAAGGAAACAGAACTTTGTACTTGTAAAGAAAACCTGTCCCACCACCTTCATTCGTAAATATGATTGGATACCCCAGGATTGCCAGATACTTGAGGAAATAAACAGGATTTTAGAAATCATTTATTTAGCATTAATTTAACAAATATGTTCTAAACACACAAAATATTCCCGACACTTTTATAGATTCTTGGGACACATCAGTAGATAAACAAAACAAAACAAACAAAGCAAAACAAACAATATTATCAACAACAAAATAGACAAAGATCTCTTCTCATGGAACTTACATTCCAGCAGGAGAGATAGATAATAAGTAATAAATACAATAAATATGTAATCTAGAAGCCAGCATGGTGGCACAAGCTTGTAATCCCAGTATTTGGGAGGCTGAGATAGGAGGATCACAGGTTCAAGGACAGCCTCAGCAAGTAGTGAGATTCCCAACAATCTAGTAAAAAGAGTAAAATATATTTTCAAAAGGAATGGGGAGGGGAAGAACATGCTACAATTTTATATAGAGTTAGTCAGGGCAGGCCTGATTGAGAAGATGCATAACAAAGAGTTAGCCAAGTGGAAGAGTTTTCCAGGAAGATGGAACAGCACTGCTAAGACACTGGCACAGGATCTTGTATCTTTAAGATAAGTGGTTGTCCTGTATCACTTCTGGTTGCAGTAGAGGGCTGGGGCAGAGTAATAGAGTTGACAGATGATGGAGGCCCAGCCATGCAAGGCTTTGAAAACTATTGAAAGGGTGTTGGCTTTTATTGAGAGTGAAATGGGAAGCCCTTGCAGGGTAGGGGCAGAGGAGTAACCTGAGCTAACTTAAAATCTAAAAGGATCATTCACTGACTCTCAGGGAGGAGGGGCAGAGGTTGAGGCTGGAGACAAGTTCAGAAGCTGCTGCTAAAATCCAGGGGAGATAAGATGGTGAATTGGACTCGGGCATTAGCTCTGGGATGGTATGGTGAGATGTGATTGCATTTTGGGTGTACTTTGGAGGTGGAGAAGGTAAAGAAAAAATCATGCCCTGCTTAAGAGGATGTGATGACCAGAGGGAGGAAGTCTAAGTCCAGTAACCATAGCAGGTGACTCTGGTGACAAATAGGTCATGGACAAACGAAAAAAAAAAAAAAAGCAAAAACACGAAATTATAATGAAAGCCCTTGAGGAGATGCAATAAGAGCATAGAAAAACCTTTGTAGATATTAGAAAAAATATCCTAGAGTTTCCAAAATTAAAAACTCACTGGTATACATTTATTACCCAACAGACTGCCCATTTGTGCATAACAGAATTCCCTTCAAGATAGATCAGTGTACTTTCCATTTGGAGAGAAGGGATCCCAGGTATGAAATTGTTCTTGGGAATTCCAAACATTTAGTCTGATCATTGGGAACAGGAACTGAGTGGATACTTAGCCAGAGTTTGTCCAGTTGAAAAAACAGGAAAGTACATGATTTTATTCTTCTTTATGGCTGAGTAAAATTCCATTGTGTACATATCCCATAGTTTTGTAATCCATTCATCTGTAGTTGGACATCTTGGCTGCTTCCATAGTTTGGCTATTGTGAATTGAGCTGCTATAAACATAGATACACATGCATCGTTCTGATAATTTGGTTTCCATTCTGTTGGGTATATACCCAGTAG
>PVLC010021735.1:0-15870 GCA_004027655.1 Graphiurus murinus
AAAAAAAAAAAAAAAAGAAGAAGAAGAAGAAGAAGAAAGAAAGAAAAAAGAAAATCAAAGCCAACTGCATGGAGCCAGTGCAAGGTGGGCCAATTTCCAAGTATGAGCTGATGCCCAGAGACACCTCAGGAACCCTCTAGACCAGAATGTTTATCCACATCCACTGCTACACAACTCAACAAGAAAATGAAGCTCCAAGAGAGTGAAAAAAATAAGAGTGAATGAAATAAGAGAAATAAGATCTATCTGCTTCCAGAGACCTCATTGCTTGCCTGAGAAAACTCATCTCACAAAGAGGGAAAATAAAAGAAGAGATCAAGTGCTATACCAGGCAAAAAAGTAGTGAAGCAAATAGGGATTCAATAAGAAAAAAAAAATCAGTCTGTGTGTGATGCCACCTGGTACCATTGGTATCACACATCTGTGTCTCCATCCAAGGTGCCCCAAGGGTGGCCTTTAGAGAAGTCTGGACTCCCTAGGTGCTGCAAAGGGGAGGCTCACTTTGCCAGGGCGGTGGGAAAGGGAAGGTACAGGAGACAGAGGTAACCGGGTTTTTAGTCAAATTAGGCTAAGGAGGGAGACCCAAGAGTGTGCTCACACCACAGCGGACGGCTGCTTCAGAAAGGGAATTGGAAATTTCCCTAAGGAAACTTTGCAGGGGAGGAGCCACACCCCATGGAGGTGGGAGGGGCGTCCCAGAGTGGAGGCCCCCCACAGTGGGGTGCCAAAGAAAGCACTTTGGAGGATCAATGTTTTCCACGTGAAAATAATTGCCCGGTACCACATCCTTGCACCAAGCACCGCCAAAAGCCTCAGTGGGATACTGACATGCTGGACAGGGTGATTTCTGTGGCAGGAAACAAGGATGTGAGACTTCTAGTTCCTGGTTGAAATGGAACTGAAATTGTCAATGCACATGTCTGTCTGTCTGTCTGTCTGTCTCTCTCTCCCTCTCTCCTCCTCTGAGGGTTAGTAATGGAAACACTTAGTACCTGGAACATGGCGAGCACCAAACACTTGTTGAATTTGAAGGTGTACTGGGTTAGAGTGGGGTGGGGTAAGGGCATGAATCAGATCCTGGAAGAACGGGGATTGAAGACTAGTTCCTTCTGTAGAGCATCGAACACAGTCAAGGCGGGCTCATGACACAGATGCTGCCATTCTTCCAAGCTGTGCTGGTGCCAGACATCACCAATGGATTGCAGCACTCATTCTCACGGAAGCCAGACTCACACTCAGAATCCTTCTCAACATCGCTCTCCAGGTCATCACTACTAATAACATGGGGCTGAGATGGAACCAATCCCATGAGCTAGATGCAGCTGGAAATACAGTGCTTTTTTTGTTTTGTTTTGTTTTCTCTATAGATGGTTTGAATTCATGGATGACCTTTTTAAATGGGAATTTCACAAAAAAAAATCCAGATTCCCAGCTCCTTTTGAAAAACTGGAGTATCTGCCACATGAGCTGGCTTTCCTGCATGGTAAGAACGCCCTATGTCTAAGCCACCGCTCCTGGAAGAACCCCACTCTAAGCCCTGCCCACAGCTCCCGGGACGAGCCTTCCCGAGAACCCAGCGTGTCCACCTCAGCCCTGAGACCACAGCTGAGGCTGCTGGAGGGGACATTTGTGGGGTAAGGACATGACAGGAGGTGGGGGAGCCGTGGTTTCAAAGTGTGGTATGTGGAATGGGCAGCCCAGAGGGACATAAAGGTCATAGAAAGAAAGGGGTGTTTGGGGGAAGGAGCGAAGCTCCTCTTCCTAGAGAGATGCAGCCCTGCCCTCCTTTGAAATGGAGGTACCTCCTCCTCTCTCCTTTTAGAAGAAAGGCCCTCAGGCCTTGTCAAAATTCAGCCCAAAGGGTTCTCTGGATGCCCACTGAATCTGTCCTTCCTCCAACTCTATCAGCTTCTTTTGTGTGTGGTACTGGAGATTGAACCCAGGGGAATTCCACCTTTGGACTACACCCCCAGCCCTATTTTATTTTTGAAACGGTCTTGCTAAGTTGTTGAGAGGTCTCGCTGAGTTGCTGAGGCTGGTCTCGACCTGAGATCCTCCTGTCTCATCCTCCCAAGTACTGGGATTATAGGTATGCACCGCCATGTCTGGTTTCTGCCAATCTCTTCTTACCAGGTTTGCTAGGGCGAGAGGGTGTGGATGTAGATACATCATTGCCTTGATGACCTGGCCCGGATTCTCCCTCAGGAGTGGGTTTCTAAAACCTCTGAGACATGAGAAGACGGAAGAGACTGGGACCTGGGAGGTGAGAGGTTGCATCGGATGCAGCATCCAAGAAAGGGGGAGGGAGGGCCAGGGAGGAAGGCAAGACCCCTGGAAGGATGACTGGAGTCATCTTGAAGGAAAGATAGGCGCCATCTTGTCCCTGTCATTCCCAGGGCTTGAGGGATGAGAAAGAGGGAAGAACAAAAGACTCACAGAGACCTCAAAGGTTGTCGAGTCGAAGGTCTCCGGGGAAATGGGAACAAAGAAGAAGAGAATTCACTTCAGACCTTTGGGTGGGCTACTTTGAGTTTATCCATGCTTCAGACCTGAACCATGTGCACCCATAGTTCCATAAGGCAAGTCGGGCTGGAGGGATACTAGGGAGATACTTGATGAGGAGGGCGTCTGTCTGTCCTGCAATGACAGAAGAGATGAAGGCACTCAAGACTGCCCTGGAGCCGGGTGTGGAGGTGCACGCCTGTAAGCCCAGTACTTGGGAGCCTGAGACAGAAGGATCGCAGGTTTGAGGATAGTTTCAGCAACCTAGTGAGACTCTGTTTCAAAAGAAAAAAAATAAACTGGGCGTGGTGACGCACACTTGTAATCCCAGTACTTGGGAGGCTGAGACAGGAGGATCTAGGTTCGTGGTGAGCCTCAGCTACTTAGTGAGGCCCTCTGCAACTTAGCAAGACCCTGTTTCAAAATAAAGAATGAAAAATAGGACTGGGGGTGTAGCTCAGAGGTAGAATGCCCCTGGGTTCAATCCCCAGTACTGCAAAATAAATAAATGCACATTAAAAAAAAAGATTTATAATCATATGTGCATTTATGTAACCATAACCAAATACAATGTATAGATTTTGTTTGTATCCTAATTGGAACAACTCTATTTTAAAGAGAATGTATCAAAGAAGGATTGACATTTATTTTGTAATAATTATCTGTAAAAAGTCATTATACTTTTTAGAGATGGATACTGAATTATGTAAGACTGATATGACACAAGGTCTGGAAATAAAAGGAAAGAAGATAGATAAAAAAAATGTGGCGAAATTTAATAATTGTTTAATCTGATCTATGAGATACAGGAATTCGTTAAACTATTCTCTTTACTTTTGTTTATAAGGTATTATTTTCATAATAAAAGTAAAAGCCAAAACAATAAAAAAAGAGGGGAACTGGGGGTATAGCTCAGAGGTAGAATTTCCCTGGGTTCAATCCCTTGAATCAATCAATCAACAAATCAATCAATCAATCTCCATGGCCTGCCTTCAAAGAGGTCGTGGCTAGTAGAGGTGAGAGTAACGTTGAAACGAACAGGTGTGAGTCCTATAGAATATTCTCTGAGCCCTGAAATCCCTGGCACCAGGCCTGGCTGGGCTCCATGGGCCAGTTTACCCAGACTGGCAGCAGGCACGCAGCCCACGTCCCAGGACCGGCTGCGTGCAGATGAGCTGCCCTCAGGTCACCTGGACGCCCACAGACCCCGCCTTCATCCTCTGTCCTCTGTATTTTGTGACAGGAGGGACATGCAACTCCAAATATTTTTCTTGGAGCTGGAACGAGAGGTGCAGTGGGGGAGGAAAGGGAGAGGGAGCAGGCGCTGGTGAGTGGCCGGCTTGCCAGGATGCTGGGCAGGGCTGTCAACGGTAACAGCGACATGTGCGTGTGGCACCCTGCCCGGGGGAGAAATCCAAAACAGTTTTCTACTGGGAGCTGCGGCTCCTGCGTGCGGGCCCCACCCAGCTCTGAGCCAAACAGCTCCTGGCGCCAAGGGAAAGCTTGCCAGCCTGGAACCCTGCGGGGGACCAGGAGGAGTCGCTCAGGCCAGGGGGTTTGTAGCTAGGTAAAAATTTATGGTTAGGACTCAGATGTGCAGAAATGCAACCTTCCTTAATTTCCGCTGTCGAACTCAATTTGTCGAAGCGTCCTATTTCTAACTCAGTAGTGGAAGAAAAACAAACCTCATCCATTTGGGAGGCTGTGGTTACACTGAAGTCACAAATGTGTCCATTCTGGGTGAATTCAGAATGTCCTGTCTTGCTAGTGTCACCTGGAGAAGGAGGACGTCCGTCTGTGTGCTATCTCCTGCTAGCTTCCTTCTGTCGGTGGCGTGCAAGGCGAGCACCTGCATTCTGAGGTTCCATAACCTGCTGGGGTCGCTGCCTGTCTCCCCCGGAGAGACTGGGCACGGGGGCCACACACTCAAGCCTTAAATCTTTTATGCCACCTCCTCGTCGCACTCTTCCTCCAGTCCGTGCAAGTGGGTAGTCCGCATTCTTGGGTAGCAGGAAATTGCAGTTACGCCCAGCTCCCGGCCCATTCTACAGCTCCTTTATGTTCTGAGAGCCAGTGGTCAAACTCTAGACACAAAGGGGAAAGGCGGCTTCCAGCGATTGGGGGAAGAAGGATGGGAATTAGTGATTAACGGATACAGGTCTCAGTTTGGAAAAATGCAAGCGTTCTAGCAGTGGATGGTGTTGATAGTCACAGAACAATGGGAATGTAGCTAATGCCACTGAATCATACTCTAAAAAATGTTGAAAATGGTAAATTTGATGTTATGAGCATTTTACCACAACAGAACAAAACTCCATGCAAGCCTTTCTAGCTTGGTTCTTGGTAGTAAAGGAATGCTTTGGGAGTTTAGAAGGCTTTTCTCTCTCAAGTTCCTCCCTAGTCTTACTATGGAAGGACTCTCTCTTGTTTCTGAAATGAGTTTCAGGACTTATCCTTGATTTCAAGAAACAAAAATTCTCTCTCTCTCTCTCTCTCTCTCTCTCTCTCTCTCTCTCTCTCTCTCTCTCTCTCATCCTGCTATAATCTTAATCTTCCCCTAGCTAGACTGGAAGATCATTGACAAGAGAGTATGAAACAAGAAAAAACTCATTACTTTGTTTTAGATGTTATCTTCTATTTTTAATAACTATGCACTAGAAGGACTGACTGGAGTTCATCAAGAGATGTGAGTTTCACCCAAGATTGGTTGAAGTATCAGAGTTTGAATCATTGTGATGGGCTGACAGGATCCCCAGGTTTCAAGAATGCACAGAGAGGTAAGAGGCCTGGTAACCCAAATGGAAGCTGATTACTCGTTTTTATATTTATAGCCCCTCGACCTTTAATTCAGCACTGAAAGATAGCATTCCATTGTGTGCTAACATCTACAGCGTATTAGCTTCCTTCTGCTGCTGTAACAAACTACCCAAATTTTAGTGGCTTCAAACAACACACATTTGTTGCTTTACAGTTCTGGAGATCAGAGTTTGAAATGGGTCTCGGGCTAAAATTGAGGTGTTAGCAGAACTGTGCTCATTCTGGGGGCTCTAGGGGAGAATCTGTTCCCTTGTCTTTTTGAACTTCCAGAGACCGCCCTCATTCCTTGGCTCCTGGCCCCTTCCCAGCAAGTGCATCAGCTTTCCTCATCATCTTCTTTTCTGACTCTGATTCTCCTGTCTCCGTCTTATAAGGGCCCTTGTGATGACATCCAGAAACCTGAAAAGTCCAAGAGAATCTCTTTATCTAAAGATTCTTTATCATACTAGCAGTGTCCCTTTTATCACCAAAGGTGCTATGTTCACAGGCTCCAGGGATTAGAGCCTGGATATTCTCAAGGGATCATTATCTGACCCACCGTGGGCAGTTCCTGTGAAAACATCAACTGTATATATATATACCTTATATATATTCTACCTCCGAGCTATACCCCCAGCCCTATTTTTTATTCTTTATTTTGAAACAGGGTCTCACTAAGTTGCAGAGGGCCTCACTAGGTAGCTGAGGCTGGCCTCGAACCCGGATCCTCCGGTCTCAGCCTCCCGAATGCTGGGATTACAAGCGTGGGCCACCATGCCCTGCTGATCAACTGTATATCTTATAGCTGCTCTTTTGCAGGGAATGTGTCCTTTACTCATAAATAATTTGTAAGATTTTATTTTTGTTTTGAGGTTTTAGCAGTATGACTAGGATATACCAAGGTATGGTTCTTCTTTGTATTTTATTTATCCTGGTTTGGGGTTTGCTGAGATTTTTTTTTCTTTTTGCGGTACTAGGTATGAAACCCAGGGGCATTCTACCTCGGAGCTACACCCCACCCCTATTTTTAATTCTTTATCTTGAAACAGGGTCTCACTAAGTTGCAGAGAGCCTAAGTAGCTGAGGCTGATCGCAAACCTTTGATCTCCTGTCTCAATCTCCCAAGTACTGGAATTATAAGCGTGTGCTACCATGCCTGGCTTGCTGAGATTTTTTTAATGAATTTCTTTTTATTGGTTTCAGAAAATTCTCAGCCATTGTCTCTTCAAATATCTTTTCTTGGGCTCAGGGGTTGGCCTAGCTCAGTGGTAGAGCACTTGCCTAGCATGTGTGAGGTCCTGGGTTCAATTCCCAGCACTTCTTTAAAAAATACATATACATATACATATACATTCTGGGCCCACTGTGTTGTGCTAAATATCTAATGGTTCCCCAGTGCCTTTCACACCCTATTTTATTCTTCCCAATCTCTTCTCTCTAGACTTCAGTTTAAATTTTTTTCTACTGGTTTTTTGAGACCATTTATTCAGTCTTTTGCTATAATCCGGCTGCTATTCAATCCACCTAAGAGTTCTTGATTTCAGATCCCAAAGCTTAAAACTATAGAATGTCCTTTAAGTTATTTTATAGATTTCAAGTTTCTGTTAAATTCTCTAAGTTTTTTTAAATCCATTTTGGCCATCTTTTCCTGTATTTTATTGAACACATTTTTCAGAGTTAAAGTCCTTAGCTGCTAATTTTAACATCTGATGTCACTGATCACTTCTATAGTCTATTTAGAAATTTTTTTTGTCACATTTTTCTACCTCTTGTCTCAAAAATATTTAATATATATTGAACACCGTGCATAAAAGAACTCTACAGGATGAAGAAAGCTTGCCTTCTTAAAAGCTTCATAAAAAAATGTACTGAACATGTACAGACTTTCTTTCCCCCCTGCCATTAGTCCCTGGCAATATAGCATTAAAAATTATTTACATAGCATTTACATTTTATTGGAGAATTATAATTTAGAGATGGCTTGAAGTATACAGGAGAATGTGCACTGGTTATGTTATACAAGGGACCTGAGCATCCCCGGTCTTCAATATCCTTGGGGGTCTTGGAACCAGTCCCCTTGGATATGGAGAATTAGCTTCCCCAGAGCAATCTTGATCACCTGGGCTCATGGCTGGGCCCAGGGAGGCCTCACCGCCAGCCCTGGCACACCTCCCATCCTCCCCAGGAGCCCCTTGTCTTCCCCAAGAAGCTGCTACGTTGGTCCCCTGGCAGTTGCCATCCCCCCTACAAAGGCAGCACGGTGTCCTCCGGCTTCGATCCTCCACAGACCCTGGGATGCCACCCCTTGTCTACAGCCCCGTGGTGACAAGCACAACGGCAGGATGCTGAAAGGGTGTCACCTCATCGAGCTGGCTTCCTGGGGGCTCATCCACTGGTCTGCAGCCTGGGCTGTGGCTCTGATGGCAGAGGCGGGGTTAGGGGGGGCAGGTTTCACCCACTGGTCTCCTTCATGCCAACTTCTTCTCATGGGACTGGCCCAGGGAGGGGGGATGCCCCTCAGAAAGGAGCTGGGAACCTTGGGTGAACCTCAAAGGGGCAGGAATTCCACGGACATGGGCTGAACTCCAGGATGGTCGCCGTCACCAGCAGGGCAGTTTGAGAGTGTGTTCTGCAGATGGACCAAGGATGCTATTAGCTTCCCAAATGGCACCCAAAGGAGCATCTGCAGGAAGGACAGGAAGGGCCTGGCCTCCAGCCCCAGGCAGCCCCAACACACCAAGGCCATCAGCACAGCTGCCCAGGGGGACAGAGCAGCAGAGGCAGGGCCTGGCTTTATGGACTTTCTTTTATAATTGTTTATACTTTTATTAGTGCACTGTAATTATCCGTCACAATGAAGCTCAGAGTGACTCCACTCTCTCCCCTTCCCCACACACATCATTGAGATTGGTGTTGCCAATTTCATTTATGAACGTAGCGTTGTCTAAACTGTTAACCTTCATTATGTCTCTTTCAACTGTGCTAACTGGGAAGCAACCCTCAGGCCCAGCTGGTGCTGCATTGGTAAATTTTTGGAGTGTGTGAGCTTAGAATTCCTACAGTGAAGCTGGCAGGGGCTTGGAACCACTGAGACGTGGGTACCAGGATGGGATGTGCTTGTTCCTTGGGTCTGGTTACACTGTGCATGAGTGGGTCCTGCAGAAAGGGGAACCATATGCACAAAGGGACCTCCACACAGAGCCACAGCCTGGAGGGGGCCGGCTCAGCAGCCGCCTGGTTGGGGCCAAAGAAATTCAGGGGAATGAGCACACTAAACAAAGTGCTTGAGCCCCAAACCAAGCCTCTGGGAAGTCAGAGCAGGGACAAGGCAGGGGAGGCCGCTGGCCGGAGAAACAAGGAAGGCACTCCAACGAGGCTGGGCTGATACTTCAAAACAGAGGGGAGGGGAAAGATCCACATTTGTAATTGAGACAAGAGAGAGAGCTGCATTATTTATGAAACGGCTGAGCCCAGAGTTAACACGGAAGGAGGAGGCCTTTAGAGGGGAAAGTGGTTTCAAAAGCATCCGTATTTTGCTTAAAAAAAAAAGAGAGAGAAAAAGAAAAAACAACAACAACAACACACACACACACACACACACACACACACACACACACACACACAATGATTTAGAGTGTGCTGAGGTTTATAACCGGAGATGATTCTACTGCAGTTAGAGCTTGTGGGAGGGACGACCAGGGTGTGGGTGGGGTGGGCAGAGGGACCGAGGTGGAGGGGTGGTCGTTCCTGCAGGTTGCATGTAAGAGAGGGGACACACGGAAGGAGGGGGGGTCATACCTGAGTGTGTGTGTGCACGTGCTCACACTCTGCAAGTGTGCATTGTGTGCTTAGGAGACCGTGCATACGCTTGGAATAGATCCAGGGAGTCAGGGAGGGTGCCCGCAAAGACAGAGCCTTCTGGGGTTTGTGCGTATCGGTTTGCCAGGCTAATCTCTTGTAAGAACTTGAGCCAAAGCTCTAAGAAGAAGTCCTAATGTTCATTTTTAAAATTAAAGTCTAATTTAGCTGGGTGCAGTGGCACATATCTGTAACCACAATACTTGGGAGGCTGAGATAGGAGGATCGAAGATTCAAGGTCAGCCTCAGCAACTTAGTAAGACCCTCAACGGCTTAGCAAGACCCTGTTACAAAATAAAAAGGGCTGGGGCGTAGCTCAGAGGTAGAATGCCCCTGGGTTCAACCCCCATCATATCCACCCAAATTAAAGTATAATTTACATGCAATAAAATGTGCAGCTTTTCAGGGTTCAGTCTGATGAGGTTTTACAAACGTATGTGCTGATGTAACATCCATTGAAAACAAGATCTAGAAGATAGTCCTCACTCCAGAAATCTCCTGTTTGCCTGACCACATTTTTTGACTTGTATCCAGATAGATCAATTTTGCTTATTCTAGCAATCCACAGAAATGGAGTTATGCAATACATACGTTGAGAAGCATACATGTTGTGGATGTAATTTTTCTTTTGTATTTCCGAATAGTACTCCACCGAATGGGCACGCTGCAGTTTGCTTCTCTGTTCTGTTGATGGACATTTGGGTAGTTCGCAGTGTTTGACTGTTAGGCGAATGACAACTATAAACATCCTTGTGCAGGTGTCCAGGAGGACAGGTTTTCATTTCTTCTGGGGTGGTAACTAAGAGTGGCATTGCCGAGTCACAGGGCAGCATTTACTACTGTAAGACGTTGCTCAATGGTCCTTTACTTCCAATGAATCTGCATTTCATGTTCTCCATTTAGCACTCCAGTTCCTCCACATACTTGCCAACATTCATTGTGTTTTGTTTTAACCGTTCTCAGGGATGTGAAACTGATTTCCCTGATGACGACAAATGCTGAGTATCTTTTCATGAGCTTTTTGACGATTCATATATCTTCTTTGTGCATTGCATATTGAACTCTCCTTTGCCTATTTGTGTGTGTGTGTGTGTGTGTGTGTGTGTGTGTGTGTGTGTGTGTGTGTGTGTTTGTGTGTGTGGCACTGGGGATGAAACCCAGGGGTGTTCTACCTCTGAGCTATACTCCCTCAGCCCTATTTTATGTTTTTTATTTGGAAACAGGGTCTCATTAAGTTGCAGAGGGCCTCACTAAGTAGCTGAGGCTGGCCATGAACCTTCGATCCTCCTGTCTCAGCCTCCCAAGTACTGGGATTACATGTGTGCACCACCACACCCAGCTCCTTTGCCTGTTTTTTAAAATTAGACTGTTCATCTTCTCAGTGTTGTTTTGTAGGCATTCATTATATATTCTAAACCCACAAAGGGAAGGTTTTGTCTTGTTCTGTTTTTTTTTTTTTTTTCCCCCCCTGGGGCTAGGGATTGGCATTCTACCTCTGAACTACGCCCCCAGCCCTATTTTATATTTTATTTTTTTGAGACAAGGTCTCACTAAGTTTCCAAGGGCCTCAGTAAGTTGCTGATGCTGGCCTTGAACCTGCCATCCTCCAGTCTCAGCCTCCATGGCATGCACCCATTAAAAGGAAGGTTTTCAAAAATAAAATGGCAGCCACTGGTCAGGCGACTCCCATCTCTGAAGTCAAATAGCTGCCGCCTCTCCCATCCACCTCATGCCTCATCCCTCTGAGTGACGCCCTAGGTTGAAGATGCACTGGGGCCCACGTGGTTGAAATGCTAACTTCTACTAGTCAAACTCAGAAGACTCCATTTCCACTGAATGCAGAATACACAACAAATGAACAAATATAAGCAGCCGATCTTACTGCTTCGAGGTAAATCCTCTCTCATTTAAAAACTTAATCTCCTTTTGTATAATTACTCAGGCAATTGAGGATTTAATTTAGTTGATCAAAGTGCTCAAGTCCCTTCCAGAGTCCCATCCTCTCTAAAGCCCCTTTTGTTTCTCCCCCAAAGAACCGTGGCAGTGTAGACACTTGTGGTCTGCTCCCTGTCCTCCGGTTTCAGGTCAGGACTGTGCGGGAGGCCCTGGGGGTCACCCTGCTGGTGTCCTGGTGTCTGGGGGTCAGCTTCATCGCCAGATGTTTTCCTCTCTTGGCCTCCAGGGTAATATTGTCTCCTACTAGGCATGACCTCATCCCCTCCCCAGCTTTCTTAGTGCTATTGCTACCCAATGCAGCCCACACAGAAAGTTCTAGATCTCAGCCATGCCCCACATGGACCCAAGGAAACCAGCTGGTGGCATCTCAGACCCCCTCTCTAAGTGTGCCACTATTTGCCCTTTACGAGTGGGTGTAGGTCACCCTGCAAAGCAGACTCTGCCTGGGATTCTAATTAGAAAGTAGAGACAAGCTGGGCACAGTGGTTGCAAAGTTGAGACAGGAGGATCACAGGTTCGAGGCTAGCCTCAGCAACTTAGCAAGACACTGTTTCAATATAAAAAATAAAATAAAAAGGGCTGGAGGTGTATCTTGGAAGTAGAATGCACCTGGGTTTAATCCAGGAAGGAAGGAAGGGAAAGAGGGAGGGACGGAGGGAGGAAGGGAGAGAGAAAGAGAAAGAGAGAGAGAGAGAGAGAGAGAGAGAGAGAGAGAGAGAGAGGAGAAAGAGAAAGAGAGGGAGAAAGGGAGGAAGGGAAGAAGAAAACCAGGAGAAAGACAAGCTTTTGAATCCTTTCCTGGACCTTCTGAAATATACATAATCTCTCCTTGTACCCTAAGAATACTGTACTCTCATAACCTTCCACACTGAAAATGCCTTCTCTCTCTGTTCCTGCCCCCATATTCCAGCCCAAGAAGGCCGTTCCCCTTTCTGTGGGTCAGGGAACTCCTTTAGTTCATGTCCTGCACCCTTCCGGATTCTGTGATGTGAATTTCATGCTCCACTTCCAAGAGACTTTCTTTTTTTGGTGAGAAGTCTCTTGGAATTCAGGTGACTCATCTTCCCTGCAGGGTCTGGGTCTTGGCTTTCAGTCCTGTTGCCTGTGTTTGTTTGGAGGTCTGCGGCTGAACCTCTCAGCACCCCAGCCTCCTCTTTCTCCTTCCCTCGAGCTATTCCTCTTGCAGGAAATGGCAACTGTGGCTGCACTGGGGGGAATCGGAAAGAAGGAGACGTGAAAAAAGAAAGCACAAAGCCTGGCAAGGTGACACACACTTGTGATCCCAGTACTTGGGAGGCTGAGACCAGAGGATTGCAGGTTTGCAACCAGCCTCAGCTACTTAGTGAAGCCCTCCGCAACTTAGTGAGACCCTGTTTAAAAATAAGGAATAAAAAATAGGGCTGGGGTGGAGCTCGGAGGTAGAATGCCCCTGAGTTCAATCCCCAGTTCCACAAAATAAATAAATAAATAAATAAATAAATAAATAAATAAGCATGTGATATAATTAATTTGAGGTATTAATCTGAACACCCTTACTTCAGTGGCGACTAAGAAGGATGTATTCCCTCCTTTAAAAATATCATATACCCTTGCATTTGATTCCAACCTTGGTTCCCACTGACCCTCCTACATTGAATGTCCAAAGTCTTAGACTCTCAAGTTCCTTTCTTGAAGGGCTCCAGGAGACTATTAGCTGTGCACCCAGCAATCCTCTGTCTCAAGTAAGAACTTCTCTAGTACCCAGCCCTGTAGAATCTGCTCCTCCTGAGCAACATCAGGGCAGGGGTCCTGACAAACCCCCCAAACAGATATTTACTTACTTATTTATTTACTTATTTATTCATTCACTGACTATCTATCTATCTATCTATCTATCTATCTATCTATCTATCTATCTATTTTTATTTTGTGTGTATGAGAGGATACTGGGGATTGAACCCAAGGGCATTCTACGTCTGATCTACACCCCTGGCCCTTTTAATTTTTTGTGTTTTGAAACAGGGTCTCACTAGGTTGCTGAGAGTCTTCCTACATTGTCCAGGTTGTCCTTGAACCTGCAATCCTCCTGTCTCAGCCTCCCAAGTACTGGGATTGCAGATGCGGACCACCACGCCCAGCTCAGATTTATTGATAATGCAAGTTAACCTAATTCAATTTGGATTGAGAGCTCTGCGCCAGTCAGTCTTTTAGATGGTCATCTCAGGGAGCAAACTCAGGCAGCCCCATGGAGAGGCCTCTGTAGTACAGAACTTCGGCCTCTTTTCCAAAGCCACAGGAGGGCACCATCTTGGAACATGGCTGCAATCACAGAGGCAGGTCAAAGTGGTGGACTGCGTCCATCCGTCCAGCCTTATCAGCTCACAGATGAGGAAGCAGAGTTCCAAGCAGGATGGGTGATCCATCCCTTTCACACACAGGGTCGGTGTCCAAGCCACACTCTCCCACAGTCCTACTTTAGATGCACGGCTTCCTCCTCAGCTCACACTGGTCTCTGGGACTTCACCATGAATGCTTTCTGCGCCCTTGCTGGCTTCTCCGTCCTACGGAGCCCAGTCATTAGGACATTCTACCATGGCCTGCAGGGAATCGGGGTGGTTGGTTGGTGTGTTAGTCAACTTTCTGCCACTGTAACAAACACCTGAGACAGTGAACTTAAAAAGACCAAAGGTTAGCCGGGCGTGGTGACGCACGCTTGTAATCCCAGCATTCGGGAGGCTGAGACCAGAGGATCCGGGTTCGCGGCCAGCCTCAGCTACCTAGTGAGGCACTCCGCAACTTAGTGAGACTCGGTTTCAAAATAAAGAATAAAAAATAGGGCTGGGAGTGTAGCTCGGAGGTAGAATGTCCCTGAGTTCAATCCCCAGTACCGCAAAAAAAAAAAAAAAAAGACCAAAGGTTTATGTCGGCTTCCAGTTCTGTAGGTTTCGGTCTGTGCCTGGCTGGCTGCATGGGTTTGGGCCTGTGGCGAGACAGCACATCATGGAGGGGGTGTGGGAGAGCAAAGTGGCTCATCGTATGGCCAGGGAGCAAAGAGAGAGGGCGAGTAAGGAGTGGGGGTCCCATTATCCCCTTCAAGGGGGCGGTGGCAATGACCTGAAGATCTCCCTCTACGCTCCACCTCCTAAAGTTTCCGCTACCTCTCAGTGGTGCCAACCTGAGAGCCCAGGCTATGCCACACGGGCCAGATCCAGACTGCAGTATTGCATCCCTGCTGGCTCGGATCCATCTCACGGTGCTAAGTGAATTCGGTTCACCCCCAGGAGTGCCCCATGCCTTCACTGTTCCAGCATGGCTCGAAAGCCCAAGTCCAAAGCCTCCTCTGAGACCCAAAGCAAACGCAACTACGAGTCCCTGTAAGAATTAAAAACCAAGTCACATACTTTATTAATAGACACTCGTGGGACAGGCACAGGATCAACATTCCGATCCCACAAGGAAGGAACAGGGAAATAACCAGGAGACATTGGACCAAAGCAAGAGTAAAACCCAGCAGGACAAACAGTGAACCCTGGAGCTCCAGGCCTGGCCTCGGGGCCCACTGTGGCAGGATGTGGGTTCCCCAGCGCTTGGGCAGCCCTGCCCGGGGGCTTTGCTGGCTGTAGCCCACGTGGCCGCCCTCTCTCAGGCAGGGTTTGCAGCGGCCCTCAGCTCCCCTTGGCAGGCGACCCCGGCCACTGGCACCCCTCCTTCCTGCAGTGGCTTCTGCAGCTTCAGCCTCGCTCTCACGCTCGGCTCCCAGCATCGCCCTGTTGCCGGGGCTGCTTGCAGGGACCCCAACCCCGCACACTGCCTGGCCCTCAGGCCTTCCTTTGCAATCCCTACTGAAGTCTCCATGACCCCCTAACTCTTACGGTGGTGCAGGTGGAGGGGTGGAAGGCTGAAGGGCTCCAACTTGAGTAGATGAAATGGCTAAAGGCACGGTGCTTTGAAAATGTGTGTGTGTGTGTGTGTGTGTGTGTGTGTGTGTGTGTGTGTATGTATGTGTGTGTGTGTGTGTATGCATGCATGTGTGCATGTGTATGTGTGCGTGGGTGTTCATGTATGTGTGCATGTGTGTCCATATGTGACATTTTTGGAGACAAGCAAGTTGTCCACTGCAAAGGAAGGCTGGGGCCACCTGGGAAGAGTGACTTGAATGTGGCATAAATTGAGGCTTTCTGGGGCATACTGAGAGCGCCCAAGGCACATGTCACAATCCTGCCTCAAGTTCGCAATGGGCGGCAGGGAGTCTGAACTCAAGGATAAAGAGCACCAGCAGCAACTATGTGTGGGGGAGAGGCCGGCATTATTATCCCAAGTATTGTGGAATCCAAGGAAAGACATTATTAAAACAAGAAGCAGCTGGGCATGGTGGTGCATGCCTGCAATCCCAGTACTTGAGAGGCTGAGACAGGAGGATCACAGGTTCAAGAACAGCCAAAGCAATGTAGTGAGACTCTCAACAACCTAGCGAGACCCTGTTTCAAATAAAAAAAAAAATAAAAAGGGCTGGGGATGTAGCTCAGGGGTAGAATGCCTCTAGGTTCAATCCTCAGCAACACACACACACACACACACACACACACACACACACACCCCACAGGAAGCAGAGCAGGGTCAATCCATTCACTCATCCTTGTTCAGAGAAGATGCTTCTAGAATACCTTGAGGCCGTAGGGCACAGAGGAAGGCCCCTGCAATGGTGGGACTGCGGCTCGGGGGCTAGCCCTGAGGACCCAGGCATGCTGGTCTTTTGAGAACACTTCCTCACCAGGCTCT
>PVLC010021735.1:15970-27691 GCA_004027655.1 Graphiurus murinus
TTTTTTTTTTTTTTTTTTTTTTTTTTTTTTTTTTTTTTTTTTTTTTTTTTTTCATGGCCAGTTTGTAGACATACATTTCTTGCCAATAAGTTTGGAGATGTAACCACGAGTTCAGAAAGCCTGGATTTGCGTGTGCATGCACATGTGCACTGGGAATTGAATGCAGGGTCTTATGCATGCTAACTGAGCACTTTACAAATGAACTACACCCCAGCCTCCAAGACTAGAAAAACCCGGAATTCTTTTCTTCTTTTTTCCAGTACTGGGAATTGAACCCAGGGGCATTCTACCTCCGAGTTGTACCCCCAGCTCTTTTTCAATTTTTTTTTCTTTGTTTATTTTTGAAACAGAGTCTTGCTAAATTGCCAAGGATCTTGCTAAGTTGCTGAGGCTGGCCTTGAACCTGTGATCCTCCTGTCTCAGCCTCCCCAGTGCTGAGATTATAGGCATGTGCCACCACGCCCAGCTCCAAGCCTAGAATTCTTCAGGAAAACAGCAAAAGCTGAGTTGGAAGATGGATGCTTTTTAATTTCCCATTTCTACGTCCTCCATAACCAAGCGCATATCACAGCTGGAGGCCCCCCAGAGGGTAAGGAGGATGAGAAGTTTGCAGAGTCTTGCAGACAAGTAACTGGCTTCACTTTTCCCATTTGAAGTTCACTAGGTTCCCGTTTGGTCACTACCAGATTCCTTTCAGTGCCCTTTGGGTAAAAAATAAAAATTAAAAATAAAATGAATCAGCTATAGATTTTTCCAATTTTCTTTCCTCCCCTCTTTCCAGGTACTGAGTAGGGTGCACCATGGGTTAGGAGGCACGCTGTGGCTGTGACCAACGCGTCATCAGTGCTCACTGGTCCCGGACATTAGCACCTACTCCAGCGCACCTGCATCTGTGGCCTCTCCAGTGGCCCGATCGAAGCAGCTGCTTCTGTGTCTTCTTGATCTCCCTGCCAAGGCTTCCCAGTCCGTTTCCAGGAACATATCTGTGCTCCCTTTGTGGCATAGACATGTGGAGAGGTCTGGAAGACCGCCTAGGTTCCCTCCATGGTCTGGCTGCCTCCGCTCTGGGGCCATGGTGTGTGCACGGGCTTCTCCAAGAGCCTGGCTTGTCTTCTGCCTCTCCCTCTCCCCTCAATGTATTTATTGGTGGTGCCAAAGCATTGGCATCTTAAAGAATATTATTATTATTATTATTATTATTATTATTATTATTATTATTATTATTGTACTGGGGATTGAACTCAGGGGCTATACCCAGCTATACCCCCAGCCCTATTTTTTATTCTTTATTTTGAAACCGGGTCTCACTAAATTGCAGAGTGCCTCACTAGGTAGCTGAGGCTGGCCAAGAACCCGGATCCTCCAGTCTCAGCCTCCCAAACGCAGGGATTACAAGCATGCACCACCAGCTCTTAAAGAGTATTATTATTGCTGCAGGTTTTTAATAAGCTCCTTCAGAAATTCAGGTGACTCCGTCTCCGTCTCCATGTGTAGAGGCTGCGTGCAGGTCTGCAAAGCAAACGAGAGAAAGAAAAGACAGGAATCGTGACGTGCTTGCTCTCAGGTTGGGGAGATAAAAGCTCTCTGTGACCAAGTTTTCAGTTGAAAGCAACAGAAACCAAATGGGGCTAAATCAGGAAAAGGGGAGTCTCTCAAAAGGAGATCAGAGCCGGGTGTGACGGGGCACCCTGTAATCCCAGGACTTGGGAGGCCGAGACAGGAGAATTGCAAGGTTGGGGCTAGCCTCAGCCACTTAGTGAGACTCTGCTTCAAAAGAAAAAGTAAGAAGGGCTGGAGATGTAGCTCAGAGGGAGAATGCTCCTGGGTTCAATCCCCAGTACCCCAAATGAATGAATGAATGAATGAATGAATGATGGACTGGAGAGCAGGACCTTTGTCACCGTGGTGCTCAACTGGCCGGTGGTAAAGACCAATAATGGGGTGCAGCACCCCCCGTCCCCCATTACCAGCAGTGCCACACTGCTAGGAAACCAGATTCTGCTGAAAGTAGGTTATGGCGAGGAGGAGGGGGAAGAACTCAACTTTCAGGTGTGGACATCGGGGGCCACCTGCCATCCCTCTGCGAGGCAGACATCTCAGGCTGATCGAGCAGAAGGAATGGCTGAGGTGGGCAGGGAAGCCCGCTCCCCGCTCGTCTGCACGGTGACCTTTTGCCTGTGGCCGGCCTCCTGTCTGCGAGGATGATATTTCCACTTAAAGGTCGCCTCTTCCGGGCAGCGATTCTGACTGCTCTGTCGTCTGTTGGGGAGGTCAGATGAGAGGCACCAGGGGACAGAGAAGAAACGTGACAAGCAGAGAAACAAGTATTCTGGGGGTGCTGTTTTGGCCATCTCTCCCCCCTAGGGGAGCACTTCTCAGTCAGGCTGGTGGAGCCTCCTCCTGCCCCTCTGTTTAACTCTTTTTTTCTTTTTTTGCAGTACTGGGGATTGAACCCGGGGGCATTCTGCCTCCGAGCTTCACCCTCAGCCCTATTTTTTATTCTTTATTTTGAAACAGGGTCTCACTAAGTTGCAGAGAGCCTCACTAAGTAGTTGAGGCTGGCCAAGAACCAGATCCTCTAGTCTCAGCCTCCCAAGTACTGGGATTACAAGTGTGCGCCAGTACACCCGGCTTCCCTCTGTTTAACTCTTTTTTTTTTTTTTTTTTTTTTTTTTTTTGGTACTGGGGATTGAACTCAGGGGCATTCTACCTCCGAGCTACAACCCCAGCCCCATTTTTTATTCTTTATTTTGAAACAGGGTCTCACTAAGTTGCAGAGAGCCTCACTAAGTAGTTGAGGCTGGCCAAGAACCAGATCCTCCAGTCTCAGTCTCCCAAGTACTGGGATTCCAAGTGTGCACCACCACGCCCGGCTCTGTTTAACTCTTAAGTTCACCCCGGGGCCCGGGTCTGCCCGCTTTACTGATGCCACCCACTCTCCTTGGTTGGAAACAAAGCAGCGCGTCGATTCAGGTTGTCCTAGGAGCTTTTCAGTGGGACATTGGTTGCACTTACTGCACAGTCGGGATTGAAGTGAAGGCTGGGTAAGTGCCCGGGCTATTCAGTTGGCGATGACAACATCAGGAGCATAAATGTCACACTCCCCAGGACCCCACACAGGGGAATCGCCCCTGTGTCCATTCCCCAGAACTCCAATATTTCCAGCCAATGGCTCTGTCCTTGCCCCTTGCCTTCAGACACAACCTGTGCGGGTTGGAAAGGCCAGGAATATACCGGAAATCACGATGTCGGCAAAACAGAAAACGCAGGAGCGATATCATCAACTGAATTTTTTTTTTTCACAAAAAGAATCCTGATTAAAATGCATCCCTTCAGAACCCCTAGAAAGGACCCACTCTGGATTCTTTCAAAGGTCATCTCCATAATCTAAGCCAGTTGCACAACCAGAAAAGCATTCCCCTCTCAGACGGCAGACATGGCCCGCAGGCAGGTGCTTACCGCTTCAAATTCAGACTCATCCCTACGGCCTTCATTTCGGATGCAGTGGGTTGCACCTGGGTTTGTCCTTCCACGGCACAGTGACCGGTGTCTTCTACTGGATGTCATCGTCCTATGCCAAACTGAGTCCATGATAGACATCACTCAAGAGAAGTTTACAGGCAAGTCAGGAAGCTGTCTCATTATACAATTGCACCCAAGACATAAACTCAATAATCTGAGAAGAGACAATCCTGCCAGAGAAGAAACACCAGGTGTGGCCATTTCTTCCAAGGATGAAGGAATCCCACCAAGCTTGGCCTTGGCATCCTCAGCCTCCCCTTTTTGAGGTGTTTCAGTTTGGGGGTCCCCTGGGCCCCCTCGCTCACACCTTTATAGAGCCGAGGGCCCAACATCAGTTTCCAGAATCACTCACATTCTAACGTGAGACATCAGTAACAGCCATATTGGAAACCAGAATTAAATCTGAAACTCAAAGGAAGAAGCTTCCAGAAAAACCCAAGAGATGCTCACCGGGAGACTTGGGGGACTCGCCCCGAATGGGGTAGTGGCTCTTCCATGAAATGATAGAAGCACTGGACTCACTGAGACTGCGTGCAAATTCCAGCTCTGAACCGTCCTTCTTACATGGCAAACACTTGGGATGATTCCAGTATCTTTACATACATAAAAAGGAGAAACTCAGCCAGGCGTGGTAGCACGAGCCTATAATCCCAGTAACTTGAGAGGCAGAGACGGAAGGATCGCAGGTTTGAGGCCAGCTTCAGCAACTCAGCCAGACCCTCAGCAACTCAGCGAGCCTTTGTTTCAAAATACAACATTAAAAGGGCTAGGTGTGTAGCACCGAGGTAGAATGCCCCTGGGTTCAATCCTCAGTGTCAAAAAATATAGGAGAGACCTGTGCAGATCTCTCATGCTGGAGACGAGATAGGATGATGCTGTTTGTGAAGGTGACCGGCACCCCAAGGCATTTGTAGCAATGATAAGAACCTGTGCAGAAACATCTGTGGCCAGGGTGCTGGTCCCGCCAGGCTGTGGTCAGGGCAGACCAGATTCTAGTTTGCCCTGGTCCAGGGCTCTGCAGGGGCTGGTGCTCCAAGCAGAATACCTGTCTTTGGGAGGAGACCCCCACACAGCTGACGGAGCTCCCAGAAGCCACTGTGCAGGTGTCTCTGGCCCCCAGGGGTCCTGATCATTAACTCTCCTAACATAATATTTATTTATCAACCTCCTGGAGTTCGTCCCTGGGGGTCTGGCCGCAGCATGAATCACTCGGCGCTACACCAGGCCCGCTTTTGTTCAACAGCGATGCAGGACATGGAGTTCCCATGGAATTAGTTCAAAATTAATTTAGCCACAATGGCTTATTATTAGATTTAATTATAAATGAAACGATGCACCAGGGACGTTTTACTTTGTAAACAAGTACCTCAAAGTCAACAGGGAATTGGAAAGGTTTCTTTTTTTTTTTTTTTTTTCTTCCCTTATTCTCCAGTTGCTGCACAGATTTTCACAAAATAGTGGCTAAAAAAAGCAATTTGGATGCAGTTTTGGAGGAGCACCTCTAGCTGCCAGCCGCCTTTTTAGGGGCTCTGGCTTTTCACAAAAGGGCTCTGCTTCCTAACAGCCTTCGGGGCACAGGAAGGTACTCTTTGCAGCAGTTAACGCATTGCCCAAGAACCGCCTAACTCTCTTCCATAATCCGCAGTTCTGTTCTCCTGCAGAAACAGCAACTGCTAAAATGAGAGTCCAAAAAACAGCTGGGTGTGGTGACACCCACTACTTAGGAGGTTAAGATAGAAGAATGGCAAGTTTGAGGCCAGCCTCAGCAACTTAGCAAGAACCTGTTTTTTGGGGGTACTGGGGATCGAACTCAGGAGCATTCTACCTCCAAGCTATACCCCCAGCCCTATTTTTTATTCTTTATTTTGAAACAAGGTCTCACTAAGTTGCAGAGTGCCTCACTAGGTAGCTGAGGTTGGCCGAGAACCGAGATCCTCCAGTCTCAGCCTTCCAAATGCTGGGATTACAAGCATGTGCCTCCACGTCCGCCCTAGCAAGACCCTGTTTCAAAAATAATAATAATAATAATAATAATAATAATAATAATAATAATGATAATAAAGCCAGGTGTGGTGGCGCTCGCTTGTAATCCCAGCATTTGGGAGGCTGAGACTGGAGAATCCGGGTTCGAGGCCAGCCTCAGCTACTTAGTGTGGCCCTCTATAACTTAGTGAGACCCTGTTTCAAAATAAAGAATAAAAAATAGGACTGGGGGTGGAGCTTGGAGGTAGAGTGCCCCTGGGCTCAATCCCCAGTACCACAAAAATAAGTAAATAAATAAACAAACAAATAAAATAGGGCTGGGGGTGCAGCTTGGAGATAGAATGTTCCTGGATTCAGTCCCCAGTAAAATATACATACACCACACACACACACACACACACACACACACACACACACACACTCCCCCGAAGCAAGATCTGGATGGTTTAGACTAGGGTTTCCCCCAGAATCCCTGAAACCAACATTTCTCATAACATATCTCATGTAGTGATGCCGCATGACTGGCAGAAAAAATATCATAAATATATGCTTCCTGTTTTAATGGTTATGTGTTCAGTTGAAGTTGTGTTAAAACAAAAATCACTCATGAAAGCTGAGATTTAATGGCAATATATTTATATACATTTGGGGGGGGAGGGCCAGTTTAGAGAAAAGTGATAGAAAAATTTAAAAAGCAAAAAGTAAAGTTTAAAGCAAGCAGAGGCTAAATAACACCAAACAAGCTGATGTGTGGCAAAACTCATGATGATGGTTTGCTAAATAGTGCCTCGGAGCCTTGCTCTTTGGAAAGGTCATCAGCCAGGATAGGGACCTCACCTGCGAGTTTGTTAGGACTTTGTAATCTCTACCCTACCCCAGACTTGCTCGACCAGAACCTGCATTTTAGCCCGGTCCATACTGGATTCTCACGCGCTTTCCAGTTTGAGAAACACGACCTAAGAAAACCCAAGGGCAAGAGTCCCATGGCCCAGCCGAGATTGCTAAATGGGCCAAATACATCTGGCTGAGTCTGCTCTGGCAAAATTAAGTTTAGAATATTTGTGCCTGCAAGATGCTTCCTGTTCCCTCTGTGCGCAGGGCTCGAGGCCACGCCATGGACCTCCCTCTGCCTGTTTAAAAGCATGTGCTCTGATACTGGAACGGATAGTTTGGGATATATCCCTAGCAACACTTCAACTCCTACACTCTTTATGACTTCTCTCCCTTCCCTAACCCCCCTCGGTCACCTCCCTGGAGTCTCGGCTCCTCTGTCTGATGTTGCCCTCATTTCCAACTCTCTCTCTAGCTTCCACATACAAGAGAAAACAGACATCTCCTCGTTTTCTGAGACTGGCTGTACTTGCTTAGTAAGATATCCTCAAGTGCCATGCACGGGGAGGCGGGGAGGCCTGGTGGGGAGGGCTCCCAGAGCTGAGTGCAGGCATACGTCTGACACTCTATTCCCCAATATGCTGTAAAATTACAATGCACGAGAATAAATAAATAAATGCATGAGCTCAGCTGGCCCTAGAGTGATGGCCCACGGGAGGGGTCTCACTTGCAAGTGGGTGAAGAGGCCCCCGGGGCCGAGAACAGCCCGGATGGCCCGGGAAGGCTTTCCAGCCGACCAAGCTGAGCCTAAAGAGAATGCCGCAACATCCCACGGGGAAGCTGCCAGCTGCGGGGGCCAGAAGATAAGAGTGTTAATTTAGCTTGGCTGGCATCCAGAGAGCCGAGCAAAGCTGGGCCTCCGAGCTCCGGGTATAAATAAATAAATAAATAAATAAATAAATAAATAAATAAATAAATAAATAAAGTAAAATAAAAATAAATTGGCAGCTGTTGGTGCTCCGTTTGCAACGACCTATGCTGGCTGCGTGTCTCCGGGTCCATCTTGGGGGCCTGCCCCGCCCTGCTCCAGGAACTTTGCACAGTCATCCTCTGGGTCCCCACTTAAACCCCCGCAGGTGAACATCGCCACCTCGATCTCGCCTGTGGTCACCCAGCCCTCCGCTCCCCCCACCGGCGCTTTCTGCAGAGAGCTGATTAGAGGCAGGAAGTGGACGCAGGCTGGTCATTTTCGAGGCCATGCGGCAGGACCAAACTCTAGTGGACACTGAGTTGAGAGACCTCTCTTCCCAGCATCCCAAGAAGGGTTCAAACAGAAAAGAGTGCCTTCGTCACTCTCAGCTTTGCCAACGCCATCATATTCACCTCCTCTGCACTTGGAGGCAGACTCCACGCGCTGCTCTCCCCGGTGGCAAACTTGGCAGCATCTGGGAGTCTAAGCAGGTTGCCAAGATGCCCGTCTCCAGGCTGGTGCACCTATGACAAATAGCCAGAGCTGCGGACCCTCGCTGAGAAGCCAGAAGGATGAAGCGGGGTCACTTTGAGAAAGCGCGCATGCCGTGATTGATACGTGGTGGGAGGTCAGTACACCAGCACACCCTGCCCTCTCCTTCACCCCCTCGGAGCGCGACTGGCCATCTTGGACCATTTCTTCCACTCATCCTGCAGAGAACGGAAGGGACCAAGCCAGCCTCAGTCCAAACAGCAGTGGATTCTGCTACTGGCTCAACAGTTGAAAGGGCTCCCCCTTACAAGACTATTTCTCAAACACTTTAAATCCATGCTTCATTTCAATAAATGTAAGCATTGCATGCCCTTCTTCAACATTATTTGAAATTTCGAACGAAATTCACTATTGCAATTCGAAGAAAAGGAAATTAATTCTATTGTGTATGGGGGGGGGGTAGGAGCAGAGGATTGAACTCAGAGGCATTCTACTTCTGAGTCCCTATTTTTTAAATTTTTATTTTGATAAATTACCATGCACTGGAACCTGAGATCCTCCTGTCTCAGCCTCCCAAGAACTGGGATTACAGGTGTGCACCACTGTGCCTAGTGAATTATATAATCTAATAGACTTATTGCAACTGTGCACTCCCCCCGAGATTCTGGTATGATCCTCCAACAAGGACTTTCAGCCTGCTTGATAGACAACTCACAACCAGAGTACGAGGGGAACATCGGGACAGATCTCAGCTCTTTTCATCGGCCCTGAACTCCTGACTACCCTCTACTCAGCAAATGAAGGCGAAGGTCTTCCCTCCCGCTTGAAGAGCGCATGGGCAGAGTTGAACCAATCACAGTACCTCATCTGCCCCTGAATGCAGTGGCTTGGCCCTGGGGGTGGGCACACGACACATCTGGGCCAATCGCAGTATCTCCCCGACCTCTGGCTGCAGGGATTGGTTCAGGGGCTTGTACATGACCTAACCCTGCCAGGACTTTACAAATTGCAGGGATGGGGAACGTTAAGGAAGCGGGAGGTTCCCATCTCTGATCTGGGTGGGGCAGAGCAGAAGGGCACCCCATCTCCTACCGTGCGGAGGGGTGGTTTGAGATGATGAGGACCCGCCACAAAGAAAGGCCTAGACGAGAGGCAGAGAGCTGCAGAGAACGGGCCAGAGGATGCTCACTCTCAGCCGGCCCCCATGGTGGGTACCCACCTGTGTTCCTCACAGTTTGGCTGCAGGAGCAGTACAATTCTCTTATTTTAGTTAAATATTATTCAGTTAATGCCCATCCCCGTGCTCCTATCCAAGAAAGGCCTGAGTAAAACAGGGGCATTGAAGAAGGTTCAAGAATATCCCTGGAAGCCGGGCGTGGTGACACACAGTTGTAATCCAGTACTTGGGAGGCTGAGACTGGAGGATCCGGATTCGAGGCCAGCCTCAGCTACTTGGAGGTGTAGCTCGGAGGTAGAATGCCCCTGAGTTTAATCCCTAGTACCGCAAAAAAAAAAAAAAAAAAAAAAAAAAGAGAGAGACAGAGAGAGAGAATATTCCTAGACATGGAGGCAATTGTCCCTCGATGCCAGTTAATTGGCACTGACCGTTCCTTGCACAGATATTTTTATTTTTTTTTTTTTTTTTTTTTTGCGGTACTGGGGATTAAACCCAGGGGCATTCTACCTCCGAGCTACCCCCCCCCCCAGCCCTATTTTTTATTCTTTATTTTGAAACAGGGTCTCACTAAGTTGCGGAGTGCCTCACTAAGTAGCTGAGGCTGGCTGTGAACCCAGATCCTTCGGTCCCAGCCTCCCAAGTACTGGGATTACAAGCGTGCGCCACCACGCCGGGCTGATTTTCTTCTCTTTTCACATCTTTCTTTCCCACTCTCTGCATCTCCAGGACCCCCTTGGTCTTTTCAGCCTCCCCGCCCCCCGCCCCGGCCCACAGTCTCCCCTAATTCTTCTGCTTTTCCATGGCATCTTTGTGTCCACGCAGGCCCCTGGATCTATGTACTTTGGGCCGTGGGTTCACACTTCCCAGAGGATTCCATCCTCTGGGTAAACGAGGTGCCCACATGCCCATGCTCCCTGGACTCCGGGGTCTGGGGCGGCTGGCCTGGCTGCACCCAGCCTGTCTGTCTGAGAAGCACGCTCTGGCCAGATGTGCCTTGGTGGGTGGAAGGAGGAAAGCCACAGCAGACTTGACAAACACACACACACACACACACACACACACACACACACACACACACAGGAAGCAGCCCCATTTCCTCAGAGGCTGCCCAAACTTCTGCGATACAATTTTAGCATCTGGCCGACCAAACAAGTTGGGCCTGATACATTTATAAAATCATTTGGTGGAGAAATCATATTCCAGAAGCCCATCTGGGATCTCTTCTTTTTCTGTTTAGTGTTGCACATGGTCGAGAGGGAAGAAGTCAATTTAAAAAAAAACAAAAAAAAACCGTGGTACTTAATTTTTAATTCCCATAAAGACACGAGGCACCGTGTAAACCCAGAAGATTCAGGTGACCAACACAAGCTCATGGGAGCCTATGATGGCAATTCTGGGGGCAGCAAGCCAGGAATTCAGGTTTAGTTACAATCAACAACACACCCATAGGCTGCTTAACTTCTGTCAGCATCTCTGTCCTCTGCCATATCATAGCGGACAGTGGGGTTGGTGGTGTGAATTCAGGATAAAGTGAGTCGTGAATGCCGTCGTCTCTCTGGCCATCTGGCCGTAGCTAGCTCACACCTTGTGTATTTGTGCTGAGGGGTTGGTCAGGGGCCAGAACCACTGCTCCAGCTCAGTCCCCAGATTTAAGGGAAGCATACTGGGTTCAGGAATGTCATTGCCTAGGTTAAAATCCCATTTCACCACACTGTTATATTACATAAAGCCTTTTTAAAACTTGGGGGAACAGGAACCCGGTTGCTGGAATTCCGGCTGCAAACAACCACCGCGTTTGAATTGGAGACTTACTAAACCATTTGGCGTCCAAGAAGAGGACAAACTTCCCATTTTGTGTGGGCACTTAAGAAATTATGAATTCATTTTGGCTTTCCGTTGCATTTTGCACTTTATTGCTTTGCATTTTAATGAGAATGAGTTTTAAAAGATTTCCAGTTGTCTAAGTAGCTAGAAATTTAAGCCAATTAATTCTTCATTTAAAATGTGACTCTAATAAATGTATATAGTAAGACTATTTTTTGTGATGGAGAAAAGGAAGGAAGCAGTCATTTTATTACCTCTCCATTTTAACTTTTCTATACATTTTGCCTGAGACATGTAAAAGGCTATTTTTAAACCTTGAGGCTGAGAGTTAGTGAATATGCCCTTTTTGACAAAATATAGTTTTGTGGTAAAATGGCCAAATGGTTTAGACAGAGAGAAATATGATCTTATGAAGAAAAGACTAGACTTTTACTAACTTTTCTCTAAGATCCATTCAGATGGCTGACTTTTTTTTTTTTTTATAAGATGTCAAATTCTAACCCACCAGTGTCCACCTAGACTCTAAACACACACAGCCCAGTACTTCTCAAAGGAGTAAATGTGTGCTAGGGCAGTACTGGAACAATGAAGTTCTGAGAGAAGCTTGTTTTTTCAAGTTATTAAGGGAAGGTGGTTCACATTCACGGGGACGTGAAATTTTAACGTTGTCTGAAAGAAACTCTGGAATATGGTTAAACGCTGCCAACAATCTCAGCTATGTTATGTCAGAATGTTCAATTGCAAGGTACGCTTTAATGAATGGAAAGATACGGTAACAGCAGGAAGTTTCTGCAGCAACACACAGCAACCTTGAAAACCAAGTCCCCAAAGTTGGCCGGGTTCACTTGTTCAGGAGCAACAGTGTCCGGTTGCCTGACCTACTGGTTAGTAATCAGGCCAACCAGACACCTACAAGTGGGGA
>PVLC010021736.1:0-27591 GCA_004027655.1 Graphiurus murinus
CCTCCACTACCTCCAGAGCCTCCTCCACTACCACCAGGGCCTCCTCCACTACCTCCAGAGCCTCCTCCACTACCACCAGAGCCTCCTCCACTACCTCCAGGGCCTCCTCCACTACCACCAGAGCCTCCTCCACTACCACAGGGCCTCCTCCACTACCACCAGGGCCTCCTCCACTACCTCCAGGGCCGTTGGCCGGTCGCCCCGTCTTGGGTTGGGCAGTTCCAGAGCATGACTTAGTCTCTGATGCTCTCCGTGACATCTCACTTACTCATAATTGTTTCTTGGGAAGTTATTTCTGTTTTTCAAATGAGGAGCTAGAGACCCAAAGGTATTAAGCAACATGCCCGGAGCTAGCTTGGATGTGTGTGGGTTTTGGAGGATGTGGGCATGCAGATCTTTACCTACTCTACCACTCAAAGTTGTGAGGACCAAGATCAGGTGAAATTGTTCCACACACAGCAGAATATTATAGAAATGAAATGGCTCTGCCAGCCCAGTATCTACTCTTCAGTCCCTTTTTATTTTGAAACAGGGTCTCAAGTTGCTGAGGGTCTCACTAATTCGCTGAGGCACGCCTCCAACCTGAACCCTCCTGTCTCAACCTCCCAAGTACTGGGATTCCAGGCATGTGTCATCATGCCCAGCTTCCAGGGAGTTTTATTCTGCATCTCCTACCCTAAGCCAGAGAAATTCATGCCACCCGGTACTTTCCTGCATTGTCCACTATTTCAACCCATTTCTGTTGTGTTTGATATCATTTTGAAGTTGTTTTCATAGCTTAATTGTAGGCAGACAGCTCCATGTTTCCTTTCTGTGTTTATAAAGCTTGGTTTGAAAAAGGGCAGTACAAGATGTAGAGGAGGTAAGAAAAGAGAGAAAAGAAAGTGTTGGGAAGGGCTGCTGTGTTCTTTCTGTCTTCAAAGGAAGCACAGCTGGAGCTAGTCCAAGTTGTTTTACAATTGGAAGGGAGTCATAGTACCATAGTTTGGACAAAACCTGGCTTTTTATTGCCAAAAGCATAAGATGGAAATGGAGGTAAATGTGAATAATTCAAAATAATGTTTAAACTTTGAGCATATTTCACCTTCTCTGGAATTAGAGATTTATGCTTGTAAAGAGTAGGGAGGAATTTGAAATGTTTATGTTACCAGAGTGTAAAAAACATTGTCCAGTTGTTTATCTAATCTTTCATTGGGCTTGCTTTTAAAAACACGTTTAGATCTGAAGTAGCCTGGGAAAAATAAACTGTTCCAGGCCATAACTCGATGCCCCAGTGGAAATAAGATGGATCTTTTTTCATTCGTTTTGAGAGATTTCCCAAGCAGACAGATGTCCTTGTGTCTTCCTCCACAACGCCTTCATCCTCAAATAACTACTACCAAGAACCAGAATTACAAGTGCTCTGTTGCTTCTTTTTAACTTCAGCTCCTACAAACATTACTACTGGGATCTGATTTCTTTTCCGGGCTGGATGTTTTGCTGTTGCACCTACTCACGCAGTCTCACAAGTTCTCCATGGGTTTTCATCCAGTAAGATTCATGGCTTGAAGATGTGTATCAGCTAATGCAGAGAGAACCTTTTTGAAGAGGTTCTTTTTTTGGAGTACTAGAGATTGAACCCAGGGACATTTTACCTCCGAGCTACACCCCCAGTCCTATTTTTTACTCTTTGTTTTGAAACAAGATCTTACTAAGTTGCGGAAAGCTTACCAAGTAGCTGAGGCTGGCTGCGAACCCGGATTCTCCGGTCTCAGCCTCCCAAGTACTGGGATCACAAGCGTGCGCCACCATGCCTGACTTCTCTACTACGTTTTCTTGTAATTAGTTCCCAACCTCCCAGTGTTTTCCACTGGCAGATAGCATTATGATTTTTTAAAAAAGAATTAATTGTGGTTTCCATTACTTCTTTCTAATCTCTCAGGCTAATTCCTTCATTCAAGTCAACAAGTAATTATTGTGTATGTTTTATGTGCCAAGCACTATTCTCTGGCTTGGGGTACAGCAGGAACCAAAATAGTCAAAGACCCCTGCCATTTTGGAGCTGTTATTACAATGGGAGATAATAAATAATAAGCATGATAAATAAGTAAATTGTATAGTATGTCAGAACGCAATAAGCTTTACTGTTAAAAAGTGATAAGTGCTAAAGAAATAGGAAGTGTTGCCCGGCATGGTGGTGCACGCTTGTAATCCCAGTACTTGGGAGGCTAAGACAGGAGGATCACAGGTTCACAGCCAGCCTCAGCTGCTTAGTGAGGCTCTCTGCAACTTAGTGAGACCCTGTTTCAAAATAAAGAATAAAAAAATAGGGCTGGAGGTATAGCTCGGAGGTACAATGTCCCTGGGTTCAATTTCTAGTACTGCCCCAAAAAAAGGAAATAAAAAGAAGAGAGAAAGTGTTTGTCAGAAAAGAAGGAGCTACGTGTAATTTTAAATTGGGTGGTCAAGGAGGCTGTGCTCAAAAGGCAACTTTTGAACAAACCTTCTTTTCAAGAAGGTTAGAGTTTTATCCATTCGGCGCTCAGAGAGGTCAAGGGAATGGCCAGCATGCCGTCCGTCCCCCCGGTGGGAATGGTGTCCCAGGGACCGCAGGGGCCTTTGAGGCAGCTTGGCAGAAGATGAGGTCAGAGGGGTCAGATCATGTTTCTCTGGGCGAAGTGGGGAGACTACTTTGCATGGGAGGATGAAACGATCTTACATTTTAACAAGATCCCTGGCAACTATTTTGAGAGTAGTTGGGGGGGGGGTGCAGCAGGCAGTCCAGTTTGCAGCTTATTCAGTTAATTCAGCAGCAAGTAATTCAGGTAAGAGACGTCGGTGAATTGCACCTAAGTGGTGGTAGAGCAGGGAGTCTGGATTTAATGTAGTCAGTACCACTTTAGAGCCGATGGGCTTGATGTGTGAGAGGAGGAAGGGAGTCCAGAATGACTCCAAGAGTTTTGGCCTGAGCCGCTGGAAAGATGGAGCTGAGATGGGAAAGGCAGTGGGGTGGGGAAGGTTGGAGTGACCTTCGGAACATGCCGTGTTGAGATGCTGTGAGATATCCAAGTAGAGATACTGAGTTGGTGGTTGGCTACCCAAGCCTGAGTTTAGGAGAACTCTGGTTTGGAATTATTCAGTTACAAGTTGCAGCATGCAAGTGTTATTCAAAGCCATGAGACTGGATAAGGTCACCAGGGGAATACGTTTAGAAGGAGATGAGGGCCGAAGCCCGGTGCTGGAGACGAGTGCTGGGGAGGTTTCGGGAAAGAGGAGGAGAAAGACCGTGCCATGGGGTAAGAGGGGAGTCAGTCGGATGTGGTATCCTAGAAGTCAGGCAAAGAAGAGTTTCAAGGAAGAGTGAGTGATCCGCAATGTCAAATGCCACTAACAGGCCGTGTGAGTTGAGAGCTGAGAATCGTCCAGTGGATTTAGCAATGCGGAGGTCATTGTGATCTTGAGCAACCTCTGTGGGGTAGCAGAGGCCCAGGCCAGGCTGGGATGGATGAGAGAAAGAAGTGTTGAAAACACTTTGGAGAAAACTCTTTGGAAAAGTTCTGCTGCCAAGAAGAGCAAGGAAGTAGGGGAAGATGCTGGCAGGAAAGCGTAGGACCCAGAGATGGTAATTATTCCCTCTCTGATGTTTACTGTCGTCTGTTACTATTGACATAGACCCCAAGCTCCCAATCTTTGCACTGGCCATAGTTTGTTTTGCCAGATCACACCACCAATTAAGACTTTTTCCTTGACTAGCTAACCCAACAGTTAATTTTCTTGTTTTGTTTTGTTTTTGTTTTTTACTGGGGGTTGAACCCCAGGACATTCTACCTCTGAGCTGCATCCCTATCCCCTTTTATTTTTTATTTTGAAACAGGACCTCACTAAGTTACTAAGGGCCTTGCTAAGTTACTGAAGCTGGCCTCAAACCTTCAATCCTCTTGTCTCAGCCTCCCAAGTACTGGGATTACAGATATGTGCCACCACTCCTAGCTTGCTTTCTGCCTTCTTGAAATTCAGTACCCTCCTTTCCTTCAGCTCCCCATCTCATCTTAAATGAGAATCTCAGACTTAAACTTGGAAAATATGGTAACATAAGGCAAAGACGATGATGATGATGATACTATTATAACACTTATGTATCACTTAACTATAACCAGGAGCTACTTAAAGTGCTTTATACAAAATTAACTCATCATTCATTATGCTTACCCTTAAGCTGGGTATAGTTATTATCTGCATTTCAAAAACAAGGAAATTGAGGCAGAGAAAGATTAACTAGTTTCTTTAAAAAAAAAATACTAATAATGATAGAGCTGGGATTAAAAAATCCTTTTAGTCCAGTCTCCAGAAAGCATGCTCCTAAAGCAACTGAAAAATTTTAAAAGCGAGCTGTTAGCTAGAGCGCCCCCCCCCTCTCTAGTTGAACTCAACGGCATTATACCTTTTACTATGCCCCAAGCCCCATTTTTAAAAATTTTGTAACAAGGTCTCACTAAGTTGCTGAGGGCCTTGCTAAATTGCTGAGGCTAGTCTCAAATCTGCAATCCTCCTGTCTCAGCTTCCCAAGTCCTGGATGACACACATGTGCCACCACGCCCAGCGAGAGAGTTCATTTAACACAGTGTGAGAATTTGCTATTGCATGAGTGGGTTTTTGGAGAAGCGAGGTTGGTCACTTCTTCGTATTTATTAGCTGCGCCTCAGCGGTCTGTGTCCAGCCCGAAGCGTGGAATGATGTGCTGGAACACTCTTCAGTGATGACTTCTTCTTAAGGCTATATTTCCTCAAACTTCTTGAACTCCTTTTCAAGTCAACAAGAACACATTAAGGACCCACTCTGTGTGAGAGGGGAAGGATTTTAACGCTTTAGCTCTGTGTGTGTATTTTCCTGTGGGAAGCTTACTTGTTTACCATGCAGGCTATAGAATCATCTGAAATGGACATAATATTTTATTACTTTTTAAAAGGGTCTTTAAAATTTCTGTGCCTCTAGAGATGGGGTGTGAACCAAATGATTCTTTGTTAAGCGCTCTTTCTTAGAGCCCTGGTAGGCAGTTGCTACTGGATCCTTCATTAATAATCCCTTCCTTTTCCAGAAGGACTTGCCAACACCCGTAAAGTATTCACTGGGAGAATTAAAGCCATATAAAAATAATTGGTGTTTGCTTCCTTCCAGGCATACGTTTAAACGCATCGCTCTCTTCCGCGGTGCCTCGGCTGCGTCCTATGTTTAGTAACACTGGGTCAGCAGACTTCCTCTTGGAAGGTTCATCCGCTGGCCATTTCAGTTTCCCATGAGAAAGCAAGCCTGCCATAGCTTCACCCTTTTATCTTAATGTTTATTCTATTGATGCCTCATTATCGTGTGGGCTTGCCTTTCTCGGTAGTAATGGCACTGCTGGCAAACACGCAGTAATGACTGTGATTATAGACCTCTGATGATGACGATGACGATTGTCATCAGAGCCCTGTAAAATTCCCATCGTGATTTCCAAAGACCGCTTGTCCATGATAGTAGAATATGGGTGATTTCTTCTTAAGAGGATTGTGAATTATCATTTTTATGTTTTTATTTGTACACTGCAGTTATACAGCATAGTGAGGTTCAGTGTGGTGCAGACATACATGCCAAAGCCCTTGGTGTATCTCCTTCTGCATCCCATCCCTGCCGCCCCTCTCCCTCCAGTACATGTCAGTGAAGTCGATAGTAATATCTCCTCATATATTGCAGTAGTATTATTGGATCTATTTCTTTCCTCAATTCTGCTTTCCTCCCCCCCCCCCTCCTCCAGTTCTCTTCTGCTCTTCTACTGGTCTATCTTCACATTTATCTACAGTCCTTATGTTTCCTATTTTCTCGACATCCCCAACTGAGACAACCCTTGACTTTCTGAAGGACTGGATTATTTTAATGCCTCGATGATTTTGCCTTTGGCTACTGGGTCCAGCTGTAACCGTTCCACCTCTGATCTGCTTGTCCTATCCCCAACTTTTGCCTGAACATTTTTAAAAAAAGAAAGCCATATATAAATTCACATTGTTATCATGACTGGCAGTTGGAGATGGTATTGGCTGTAACTGCAATGACTGACATAGGCTGGGGTTAGTACTGAAGATACTGTAACTAGGGTTAACTATACCAGGGTTAGTACTAAAGATACTGTAACTAGGGTTAACTATACTAGGGTTAGTACTGAAGATAATAGCTAGCAGCTATTGGGGGCTTTCCTCTGTGATGAGTATTATGATAAACCCAATTACAAGCATTAATGTAATCCTCATTTCTTGGAAAATAGATGCTATATTTTCTGCATTTTATAGGAAGGTAAATCAAGGCCCAGACTCATGACTTTGTTCAAGGCGCAGTGATACCTGCCATACCCCCTTTCGAAATGTTCCTTTCTATGACCAGTGGTCTAGTTTGTCATCCTGTGCTTATTTCTCTTTTCTGTAAAATATGGCATTGTTTAATGGGCTATCCTCCTAATCTGTTGCTAGGAAACAGACTTGTCTCGGCCTGGGGCCTGACCGTTTATTCTGTGTCCTCGGTGTGTGTGAGAGGCCATGGCCCAGCGCGCTCTCCAGAGCTCTTGTGTCCTCTTCTCTTTCCCTTCAACCTGTTTGTAAGCCAGTGACCCAACCGAACTCTTGGTTTCATAATCACCACCTAGAGTCTGTCGTTATTAAAAACAATACTTTGGTCAAGACTATGGCTTTTAATCGGGTTGTGGAAAGAAACTGGAGTTGAAGAAATATTGCCAGGATCACTGGGGAGTTAATAGCGTCTCGATGCAAGAGGGAATCTGCGAGGAACACTAGCACTCTTATTATGTGGTGTCCAGGCACACTCGAGTTATGCTCTTACTATTTCATTTCATTTCATTTTTTTAAGAAATGATTATTGCAGAACTATTGGCTTCCTTTCTTTCTTAAATGTAGCTATAATGTTTTATTTGTACGTGTGTACTTTGAGACACCATTGGTCTCTGAAGAGGGAATTAGGAGAGGAAAGTATTTGAAATGGAAATGTCTTAAAATTATGTCTCTTTCCAGTTGTACATTGGGTTTCCTTGGGATTTAGAAGCAAAGTGGAAATTGAAAACCACAACCACCTTCTTTTCAAACTAGGAAATACTGTACTTATCGGCAGAGACAGATCTGGTTAAAAAACAGTAGATCTTGCATTTTGTGACAGAGGGCTCCAGACACGGATCAGCAGGCAAGGAAGAGCAAATATTAACTTCCTTTTCTTCCTCGCCTCCTCACAACAGCAACGGCTGGGCAGTACTCCTTTAGAGTCTTACCTTTAGAGGACCCGATGGCCTTGCTAATGTGTGAAAACATCGTGATTGGAAACTAACAAAATAGTGAACAGTTTTTGGGTTTTTTGTAAGTTTCCGTGTTTATGTTCTTACTGGGTGTGTGTCTTTCCAAGTGCTCCAGGTTAAGAACTAAATGTGTTAGAAAAACAGACGTAACACAAATAAAGGGAGAGTTCTCATCTCCTTCGGTGAACGCCGCTCCAAGTTCCTGAGCAGTCATTTTACAGGACCTTCTTGCCGTATCAGAAGTCGTGCTGAGCCCAGCTTCTCTCCTCTGACTTCTGTCTGTCAGAAGTGATTAACATTCGACGGGGCCACAGCCGTGCACCCACATGTGGTGGGGGCCGTAATGCACCAATGTAGTACAGAGATCACGCTTGCCAACAATTAATTGGGGAATTCACTTTATGAAGCCCTGTTTACAGACTGACATCTGGAGAAATTCTTAACCTGGATTCATTCCAATCTGTACGATTTATAGACTGTGCTTGCTTTTTTGTAAATAGACTCTTTTTCTGCTTGGTACTTCTGTTTACATAATTATCAGTGGATGAAAATGGCTATGTTCCTGTAATTTCTTACTTCTGCCTACCAACTGGACCTAAGTTCTAATCAGTGGTGCAGCTTAGAAGTATACTTGTACCCCTATTGTTATTTAGGTTGTGGAAACATCTTAATGCCAGGAGCACCCCGCTCTCTTAGATCCAGACTCTGACTGGAGCCCTTACACCCTGAGGGACTGTGTGTTCAGCCTTTACGGGGGCTTTAAAACTTGCTGAGACACATGTTAGACCTCTTAAAATGTATCAGACTCCCTTTTATTCACATAGTTGGTCTCTGCTGTGAGGTGTAAAATGGAAATATTTCAAACATAGGTACGTGCATAGTCTTGAATACGTTTTAAGTTCCCACTGTGTGGGGGGATCAAAGTTGGTTATTAGGCAGTGAAATTGAGCTGCAAACGCCCCACGGGGCTTCATGTTGGGCACACGCACCACAGTGACCTTGACCTGCCTCTCTTGGGGCTGCCCCGATGATCTCTGTGTTGGCCCATGTGATCAGCAGACTTACTGCAGACACAGGGAGAAAGAAAAGCGGCAGGGCGGGTTTAAAAGGAACATAGAATCTGGGTGCGGTGGCGCATGCCTGTAATCGATCCTAGTACTTGGGAGGCTGAGGCAAGGAGATTGCAGGTTTGAGGCCAGCACATGGTAAGTTAGTAAGACCCCATTTCAAAATAAAACATAAAAGGCTGGGAATGTAGTTCAGAGGAGTAGAATGGCCCTGGGTTCAATCCCCACTACCACAAAAATAAGCGAATAAATAAATAAATAAGTGAATAAATAAATAAATAAATAAATAAATAAATAAATAAATAAATGGAATGTAGAGAAATAAATATTGCATATTGGAACTGGCAACTGACAGCTGTGCAGAAAGTCATTTCTCCTTCAGCTTAGCAGAGTTTCGAAGCTGTAAAGTTATACCAGGTCGAGGGGGGGATGTCTCTTTCTGTATAACACACGGTGAAGGGTAGAAGAGAAATGGCGATGAGAGAGATGGACGAATGTCCTCCAGTTCCACGCTGGCAACCTGATTGGCCATGCTGTAGAAGCAACACGTGAGCCAGCACTGTGTTCCCGGGGCTTCGTTTTGAAGATGTGCTTTGATGAAGTCTGTGACTCTTGAGTTTATTTTATTTATTATAATTTTGGCATGTCTTATCTCTTTCTACAATCTTTTAATACCTTTACTGTTGCATTATAGTCATCAGGAGGATAGAGTGATAGGAGCATACGTGTACACAACAGCTGGTGTGTCTTCCTCTGGATGGCACCCCGATTCCTCCCCTCCCCCATACATGTCATTGACATTGGTATTGGTAATTTTGTATGTGTATATAGCATTATTTAAGCTGTTACCTTCATTATGTTTCTCAACAATCTCCTCTACATGAGTTTTGCCGGAAAACATCTGTTCACCTTTGAAAATGCAATTTCACACAAATCTTGGCTTTCCAAACTGGCCTGTAATCACAGAATACACACACACACACACACACACACACACGCACACACACACACACACACACACACACACACACACACACACACGCATAGCTTTACCAATTGAGGTGTTCTCTTAAGGAAATGTTAAGTCCAGATAAGGGACAGATGGGACCCTTGGGTCTGAAGTCCAGTTTGGAAGAGAGGAGTTACAAAGGATTGGTCAGAGGATATACTGTGCTTTCTCTCCACTGGCTTTTGCATTTTGTCTCCATTGTAGCCCTTTCAAAGGTCCTTATCTATGTTTATCCATAATTCATCCTAACTATACGTCCTATTCTGCTTCATATTTTTCTAACTGCTAATATATTTGTATCATTTAATAGTTCATCATCTACACCTTCAGTACGACACCTCAAATGTCTCACATAGAAATATATACACAGAAAAAGAGAACATATTAATGGTCCATCTTTCCTTTCTTCTTTCCTTTTCATCTTCTGTCTCCCCCTCTCTCTTCTACTTACCCTCTTTCCTTCTATTCTTCCATTCTGCCAAGGAATTTCTAAATACACAGTGAAAATTGCTATACGAGCATACACCAGGAGCCTCAGCTTTTCTCCTTGGATTAGAAAAAACACATTTGCAATGACTGGAGGGATGATCCCACCCTCATCCATGAGGGATATGTTCCAAGATCCCCACTGGATGCCAGAACCATGGAGAGTCCTGTGCTGGTCAGCTTTCTGTCACTGTGACCAGAATACGTGACAAGAACAGCTTAGAGGGGGGCAGGTTGCAGTCCACGTTAGGCTGGCTACAAGGTAGAGACATCACAGCGGAAGGACAGGACGTGACGGGAGAAGTCAGCTGAGATCACATAAGAAGGAAGCAGAGGGCAAGGAGCCGGGCTGGGGAGAAGAGAAACTCTCCAGGGCCTGCCCCAGTGACCTTCGTCCCCCAGTGAGGCCACCTCCCAGTAGTTCCTCTAGTGTCAGTGGGTTAATCCACTGCAATCACTATTAATCACTATTAAGAGCCCCACCTCTGCGTCTTGCTGCCTCGGAGACCGTGTTTCAGCATGTGCTCCTCGTAGGGACACTGCAGACCCAAGCCACCAGGTACTGAACTCCATAACCAAGCACTGTCATACAATGTATGACAAGTTTCTTTTTCCTTCTTCACAATTTCAAGATTCGAAGGTTCATCCATGCTGAAGATCTTAGCAACTTCAGAATGTTTGCCCCCCTTTCCTTATTAAGTCAAGGACTTCACCTTTTCACTTTAAGAAAGCACTTTGGGGCTTCTCTTTGTCATATTGAAACCACCAGTATCACTCCTCTTGGGCTTTGGGACCATTATTAAGTAAAATAAGTGTTGTCTGGAACACAAACGCTACACTATCACCATAGTTGATCTGGTAACCAAGTTGGATACGGAATGACTATCGGGTGGGTAGCATATACAGCCTGAACACACTGGACGAAGGGGTGAGTCATGTTCTGGGACGAAAGGGTCAAGTTGGGGGAGGATGGTGGGAGATATTTATCATGCTATTCAGAACAGGACGCAGTTTAAAATTGAATTATTTATTTCTGAAATTTTCGATTTAATATTTTTTTTCTGTGGTTGACCTTGGGTAACTGAAGTAATGTAAAATAAAATGTCAGCTAAGGGAGTGGGGACTTCTGTACCTTTGTGCATATGTATGCGCGCGCACACACACACACACACACACAGAATAAAACTTTCTCAAGTGAGTATATTTACCGAGTCTCTGAGGGAAGCTCTTTATACTTAAAAGTGTGACATTCTCCTCAGAGCACCCATTCCCCACACTCCACATGAAGTATAAAACTTTGAAGTGAAATCTTATGTTAACCTCCAAAAACACTTTGTCAAGTAAGCTTTAATTAAAGGAAAAGTGTCACTGGTGTGTACTTCTGAGGTTTCTGCTGTTTTTAGTTCTTAGTGGCAAATCAGGCCATGAAAACAGAAGGTTCTTGGCTGGCAAGTCAGAGCAGGGCTTGTGGTCATTTGTGATTCTCTAAAAGTATCTCCTTGTCTGATTCCTCTCAAGTATATGAACAAAAAAGTAGAAAAGGTTTCCTCCTCCCTGAAGGAGTGGGACACTCTCATCCATGTAGCCAGTTGATGGAGAAGTCACTGATGCAAGAAAACACACCAGCAGTCTTCAGATCTACCCACAGAACAGCTTGCCAACCTTCTAGATTTTCTGTATTATTGAAATGAAGCACTGGTTAAGACAGCCGAACTGCAAGCAAGGCCATTAAGATCATCCTGGGAAAAGAGTGTTACTAAAAAAATTCTAATGGAATCAGCTTACCTCTCTGAGCTTGGTATCCACGAAGAGAAAGTGATTGAAATACAAACTTGAAACAATGAAAGTGCTTTGATTCCACAATATTGTGCAGAAAGTGCACCTATGCCAAGACAATTGATAGGTGTGTGTGTGTGGGGGGGTGCGCTGTGTGCTGGCTGTGATGCTCCGTGTACATGACCTCACAGAGTGCTTACAGTCCATCTCATCATGGCCACATTTGTATGCATGGGCAACTGGGTGCCTGCTCCAGCGCCCACAGCTAGAGGCAGCCGGGTCCACTCTGTGTCAGCCTGCACTCCATGGGGTAGCCTCTAGCCTGTACTTCGCCTCCTGCCCCTTCAGTGGCCTCTCTGTTCACTGCCTGCTTGGTTTCACTTTTGACAGAGGATGAGAGAAATACCTGGAGACCACCCTAAAATATTTAAAACCTTAAGAATGTATGAAAAGAAGCCTCCCTTAAACGTACTTCTCTCGTCTAAGCAAAAGAATTTCAAAAGAAGGATGTCCTGCAGTATACCTGACCAATATTCCTCAAAACTTTCCAAGCCATCAAAAACAAGGAAAGCCTGAGAAAATTGTCACAAAACTCAGGAGAGCCAAAGAAGACGTGACCACTCATGTTGTGATACTTTGGAAAGTTCTAAAATAGAAAAAGGACATTAGGTGGAAATAAAGAAAATCCGAATAAACTAATGAACTAGTTAATAATAATTAATTAATATTAGCTCATTAATGTAACAAATGTACCATACTAATGAAAGTTGTTAATAATAGGAAAGCTGCAAAGTATATAGGAGGATTTTCTATACTCTGTGCTAACTTTTTTGTGCTATTTGCTAAATCTCTGTACTATTTGCTAGATTTTTTTCTTTACAGCTAAAATTTTTGTAAAAAGTAAAATCCAGCTGGGCATGGTGGCACACACCTGTAATCCCAGCACTTGGGAGGCTGAGACAGGAGGATCACAGCTTCGAGGCCAGCCTCAGCAATGAAATGAGACCCTGAGCAACTGGGTGAGACTCTGTTTCAAAAACAAATTCGATGGTAAAATGCCCCTGGATTCAATCCCAAGTGCCAAAACAAAACACAAAGAAACAACAACAACAAAAAGAATTAGGTTACATAAATTAATATAAAAGCAAAGACAACATATACTCAGAACTCTTGCCTTCATAATTATTTTACTGTGTGCATGAGTTTACTTATGACTATGGAACCCGTATGGCAAAAATACTCTGTAAGACAGAAGCGGTGGTGCACACCTGTAACCCAGCTGTGCAGGAGGCTGAGGCAGGAGCATCTCAAGCTCAGGCTGCCCTGGGCAATTCATTGAGACTCTCAAAATAAAAATTACAAAGGGCTAGGGATTCGCTCAGTGGTGGAGTGCCCCAGGTTCCATCCCCACTACTACAACCTCAATAAATAGATACTATATATTATTGTGTTACTGCATAACTCATTCCAGCACCATATTTGATGATGTCACGTTGATTGCTTGAAATTGGCCAGAAAGGGAGTATTTCTACCACAGAAGTAGACAAACACTATAGATTAGGTTTTTTTTTTCTGCACCCCCCCCCAAGGCCCGCTGTCACCCATTTTCCAGCATGACACTGCTTCCCTTTATTCTGACTGTGACCTCTAGTATTCTAGATGACAGCCACATTTGTTTCTGCCTGACCTCCTGTCTTAACCTCTACACTCTGTACCTTTACAGTCAGCTCTGCAGCGGCAACCTGCAGAGAGGGCGGAGCTCCTCACAGGGTTTTTTGTTTCTTTTTCTGACAACTGATAGAAATTCTTTAGTGTAATTCTCTTGATGATGAAATATGATTCGACCATTTTATAGTTTACTTTTGAATATGGAAACAGATTTTAGGATAGCTTAGAATCCCACCGCCTCCCTCCACCCCCAGAAAAAAGAAATCCTGGAGTTGTATTATCTTTATAAATATATGAGGAACTCCTGTTTAGAATTTTAGGAAATTTTTCTACATAAATACTTTTCCAACTAAATGAGGATTTCTGTATATATATAATGTATTATAATTTTTTTAAAAAACTTAGATTTTTACAAGGTTTAGTAAACATGAATGGTCATGCACATAATTTGTTAGCAATTCAGCGTCCCAGCCGCATGTTCAACACCTCAGAGTCGACCTGTTTAATATCACGGGGAACTCTGACATTTATGAACAACTTTGCTACAAGTACTTCCTGCGGATCACCCACAATTCATAGTACCTTAAAATTTCATATACAAGCCGGCCGTGGTGGCGCACACTTGTAATCCCAGTACTTGGGAGGCTGAGACTGGAGGATCCGGGTTCCCGGCCAACCTCAGCTACTTAGTGAGGAACTCTGCAACTTAGTGAGACCCTGTTTCAAAATAAAGAATAAAAAAATAGGGCTGGGGATATAGCTCGGAGGTAGAATGCCCCTGAGTTCAATACCCAGTACCGTAAAAAAAAAAAAAAAAAAATCATATAGAGGGATCAGGTTTCCAGAGTAGTCCAGAATGGTTTTTAAGCAGCAAATTCATTATAATAGGACTCTCTAATACAACTACCACTTAGCATTCCCTTGCGACAGCACGTCTAGAGCCCCGCCCGGGATACCACCAGATTCCCTTTGTGATGGCCCACCTCCTTAAAGAGCACAGAATAGAGGCCAGTCTCCTGTAGTTGCGACGACAGCTGTGAAGGGCCGTCCTGAGGCAGGAGAGGGGGACTGTTCTGAACGCGGTGGCAGCTGGAAAGCTGATTATTTGAACAGAAGGGTATAGATAAGCTTTGAGACTCCCATATTGTTGCCAAAAGGGGCTCCTTAGCTATGCGAACCTCAGACAGTTAAGACTCGGGTGCATTGTTATTTTTAACCTCAGTTCTACATATCATATAGATGAAGACAGACTATGTTTTCTAGGTAAGTGCTACTTACACAAATATTGGCATCTAGCTGCAAGCTTCTCGTTGTCTGGAACTGAGAGTAAAATGTTGAAAAACTTTTTTAGCAATTGACAAAGGCCTTTTATAGCTTTTGGACCAAACACTAACAGATGAGAACCAATGTCTTATTCGTTTCATTTTTCTAGTAATTCCTTTGAGTCATTTTTACCATATTGCACAAAAGTGTTGGTTTAGATAGATGGTAAACTTGAAAGGAGCCTTGCTGTAGTGCAGAGGGCCGGCTGCAGGGTCATGAACTTGCCATGGGACTTTTGGCAAATGACGTAACCCCTCAGTTACGTTTAATACGTTGAGACTTTGGAGCAGGACTGACAGACTGCTAAGTCAAGTCAGGGTGCAAGAAATGTGTCAAAGTAGTGTTTTCTTTAATAGCAAAAAGGTGAGAAATTCAATCTTGGTTATTATCGCCCATCTGCCTACCCCACCCCCTGGGAGGCTTGTCCGTGGGCCTCAGAGAACACGGACAGAGCGGCTGCCAACTCCTCGCTGCTGGAGCCCACGGCAGAACCTTCAGCTGCAGGGCTCCGTGTGGCCGAGCTGAGGTCAGGGCTCCTGTGCTCACTCCTCCCAGGTCCCACGCCACCAGCATTGTTTCCTTGTTCCTCTGGGGCCCTGGGCTGCTGCCTCGGGCCAGCCTGGGGTCCAGCCACCTCTCACCCTCCGAGCTTTGCATCCCTCCCCAAATTCTGACACTGCCTTTCACATTTTTAGTGAGCCCAGGCTACAGAAAACCAAGGCCAGAATAGAAAAAGGCAGAGGACTTACGATGGGGTTACATCTCGGTAAGCCCATTGCAGATTGAAAGTACGTAGGCGGAGAATGCATTTGATCCGCTAACCCGCCCAGCCTCGTGGCTCAGCAGCAGCGCACTGTAGGGCTGTGACTGCTGCTGCCACGTCACAGAGGATCAAACTGCCTGTCACTCGTCCGGGAAAAGACCCAGATTCAAACTTGTGAGTACCGTTTCCACTGCACGCCGCTGCCTTTGCTCCATCGTGGAGTTCAGCTAGCACACGTGGGGCCCGTCTCTATTTCCAGGCTACTTTTGATTCAGCCCCGTTCCAAATCGTGCCCAGGACAGGAAAGCACAAAGCGACAGAGATGACTGGGGAGGAACAACGGAAGAAAACCAAGTTACCGACTGTAAAATGAGGCCAAAGAGCCCTTCCTGGCAGGGGTGTTTGAGGATCGAGCGCGGTAACATACTGCAAATGCACAGCAGAGTGCCCGGCGCACAGTAGGTCCACAGGACTATCGGCTGCCTCCTCCTGGAGGCCTTCAGCTGATTCCCAGGTCAGAAGGCCCCGGGGTCCTGCTTGCGCCTCCTCTTGGCTCCTGTGTGTAGCAATGCCACTTGTGTTCCCATGATTCCATGCAGCCCCCTTCCCTTTTAGGGACAGGCTCTAGGCCAAGGGCACGTCACCTGGTGTCTGGAGCCCAGGCTTCATGTCCACAGACGGGCTTCAGAGGGTCTCTGTTAGTTTGGAAGTTGTATTTCTGTTCTTTTATCATTTACTCTCAAGTTTTTAGCATACACACAGATATACGTATTTGTGTGATTGTATATATATATATAATTTTTTTCCTAGCAAGAATCTCATCAGATATACTCATCTGTCTGCTGTAGCAGATTCGAATGCAGCAGGGCTGGGGCCTGAGCTGTGCACGCCTCACTAGCTCCCTGCTGATTCGCCCGAGGGGCCTCCGGGCTTCCCACGCTGCCTTCTGCTGCCCTTTAGCTGCACCGCGGCTGCCATCCTCTTTCTGCGAGGCATCTGGTCATCAGGAGCGGTCACCCTACTCTGAAACGCTTATGGTTAGAAATGTTTCCGTTCCACAGCAGCTCTGCAGGGCTGGCCCCGCGTGCTGTCACCGCGCTTAACCGTGGGTGAAAGCTTCCGCAATTGGATGCCAGGGGTGTGAACGTCCTGCTCAGCGCCAGCTGTGGAGCCTCCTGCTCTTGCACATGGCTGGCTAATCTAACTTCAAAATTCCATCTCGCAGCCTGCTTCTTAGAATCACTAGTGCCAATGATTTTTGCAAGAAAACAGGGCCAGAGGCGAGGATTAAAGTGATGGCAGTTTATTTGTGAAGCACAAACTAAAGGGGGAGGAGCCAGGGAGGCCAGCAAGGAAGTGCACCTGGTACCAGAGTGCCTCACCGGTGACCACGCCCCTCAGAGAGGCAGGAGGGGGTCGGCAGCTGCACCCACTCTGGAGGTCCCTGAGGAGAAATGATCATTCAGAGTCGTCCTGGGGAGAGAGGCAGGAGGGGAATTCTCTGCCAGCGTCTTCCCTTCTCCCATTGGTCAGGCGTCCAAAGCCCACACCCACCGCTCCTGCCAAGCTGGAAGTAGCCGGATCCTGGGCGTGTGGTTGGGCAGCCCATCGCTTGGAGGCATCCAAACCGGGCAGGGGCATTGCCAGGCAGGTGACTGGCCAGCCCCTCCAGCCCCTGCGGTGGGTGTGCAGCTGAGGGGGTGCACACAGCCGGAGCCCAGAGCGGCCCCTGGAGGGCAGAGCAGCTGGCAGGGCGGCTCGTCACCCCTCTGCGCTCAGGAAGAGGCAGAGACACCAAGTAGATCACTTGTTGATTGTCGTCACTGACTTTTCCTTTTGTGACCATGTGATAAAGAATGAGAAGTGTTTGTTTGTTTTGTACTGGGGGTTGAACCCAGGGGCAGTCTACCTCCAAATTACACCCTCAGCCCTTAAAAAAATTTTTTTCTTGTTTTAATTTTGAAGCAGGATCTCACTAAGTTGCTGGCCTTGAACCCGTAATCCTCCTGTCTTAGTTTCCCAAGTACTGGGATTACAGGTGTGCACCACCATGCCCAGCTAGACGTACTTTAGAAGTCTTGATCCTGTTGTCTTGTCCCAGTGCTGAGGCCGCTGGAATCAATGGCGGATAGTAATTCGTCACCAGAGACCTGCCTCTCCCCACCACGGCAGACGCGGCCACTGCTCCTTGGGCCCTTTCTCATCCTCTCTCCTGAGGTTTGCTTGTGTATGACAGTAGCTGCGTAAGCATGGCACTCCTGGCCTCCCTCTCCTGGCCTCCCTCTCCTGGCCTCCCTCTCCTGCCTCCCTCTCCTGGCCTCCTTCTCCTGCCTCCCTCTGTCTTAGGGCTGGAGAAGTGGCTCCATCTGATTTATGAGTCTGGAACCCAAACCAGGCCCTTCCTCTGCCTTTCTCCTTGGAGTCAGAGCCCCGTCCCTTCTTTCTGCTGCTCCCTGTCGTTAGTCCTACAGGGGCCCCCACCCCCTTTCCACACTGCCTGCTGCTTCCTTTTCCTTTCTTTCTTGGTGGGATGAGTGTAAAGAAGAAAGGGGCGGTTTCTTGGGCCTTGCAAGTTATGGAATCTCATGAGTCGTCAATTTGCTTGTCTTTAAGAGAGTAACATCTACATGGTAGTGCGGCGGGTAGGAATTCAGTGAGATGATAGAGGCCGCGTTTCAAGCACTTAGAAGGTGCTCAGTAAGGAGAGTTCTTGTTGCCATGGTGCACAGGCTCCGGGGAAGAGAGAAAAGTCGCAGGGCTGCCCTTCCAGGCAGGGCCCTGCCATGTGCATGCAGACCCGGCGTCTCGCCGCTTTCCCGTCTTTCCTCAGCATCTCACGAGCTTCCTAAACCTTCTCACACATGAAACCAAACCTGAGTATGAAGGCTTTGGCCTCAGTGCTCAAGAAGCCTCCAAAAAAGAAATCACGCTTCAGTAGATGGGAAGGAAGGTCTTGGGATGAAGCTCAGGAGCGGTGTAGTTGTGAGCACACGTCCAGGGAACGGCGGCGCAGGCGTCAGATGGGCTTGCATGTCCTCGGGGAATTCCCACGGGGTGTCCAGCTTCCCATACGAGATGTGGGTGGATAAAGTCAAATGGGTGCCGGCTCATCCTCAAGTCACTTTAGAATTGAAATCTCCCCCAGTGCAGTTCACGGCTTTGCTGTTCAATAGTGAAGTGCTCGTGCCTGTGCTACCAGGTGCTGGGGTTCAGGGAGAGACTTGAATTCCAGAGAAATACCACCACAGTCACCGGAGAATACCTGCAACCCACCTCTGCTCAGGGAAGGGGGTGTCTCTGTCTCTCTCTCTCTCTCTCTCTCTCTCTCTCTCTCTCTCCGCTCTCTCATAGCCTGTGTGCTTTGTTTCTTTCCTAACTATGCTCTGGTATTAAAGGGACTTCCTGCTGCTATTATTTCATGCATATCACGTATGCTATAGGTTTTATCCTTTCTGACATTAAGGATAAATTTAAAAGCTTGTAATCCCAGTACTTGGGAGGCTGAGACCGAAGGATCCTGGGTTTACAACCAGCCTCAACAACTTAGGTCCTTCACAATTTAATGAGACCTTGTTTCAAAATGAAAAAGATAAAATAGGTCGGAAGGTGTAGCTCAGAGGTAGAATGCCTCTGGGGTCAATCTCTAGTACCACAAAATAAAATAAAGATGACACCGTCGCTGATGTTGCCAAGTTAAAATCTCTATACCATGTCTTTGGGGGGCAGTACCTGATTCCCAGTTTTTCACCCAACAGAGACACTGAGAATTCTTTTTGGTCTCCTCCTGAAGGCTGTCGTCACACCATTCACCATCTTTACACGTGGCCCATTCCTAGCTGTGATCTCCATGTGGAGAGGCCGACTTTCTTACATGTCGAGTAAGATATTGTTTGTCTTTTTCACCTAGGCGGCTGTGCTCCAATCCCTGAATCAGACCTAGAGGAAAAATCTGTAGACCAAGACTCCACAGCACTGTTTAGCAAGCACATGCACCTCACGGCAGAGACTCCTGTGCCAGGTGAGAGTGGGTGGCCTACACGGGTGATGGGTCAGGAACAGCGACACCCATCAGTTTTTGCAATACCAGAGAGCATTTTGCAAAACGTCTTGTTTTCCAGCTTCTGCATCCTTTCCCTTAGCATCGGTATGGATGAAATCGGTCATTTGTATATTCCTGCCGTTAATCAAAACTATTCTGTCCCTCTCGCTCTTTTCCAAAAGTTTCAGCCCTCCAACGAGTTTCTGAATAGTCCGAGCAGAGCTGTCTGGTTGAGAGGAAGATGGCTTCCTGAGGCTGAGCCTGTGTGGACGAGTGCAGCATGGATGTGGGCTGGCCTAGGCGCTCCGTCACGCTGCCCTGGAGAGGAGGCGACATGGTGATGGAGACCCGAATACCATGGGCAAGCCAGCGGAGAGAAAAGCTTTGTGTTTTCTTGCCGGGAAAGGACACTGCCAGCTTTGTCATCCATATGCTTACAGTCACGGGGCCCAGCAGGAGGACATCGTTTGGGACAGATTTCGTAATGCAGAGATCTACATCCAAAATAATTTGCTGCCCCACTTTTTCACAGAATTCTTATGTATCGAGTTTAATAAAGTTTAATAAAGCATCTCATTGTCAAACAACATCTTGCAATTGGTTTATAATTTGAGGGGTCTGTAAGTAATTTCTCTTGATTGGTTTTTGAAAGGAATTGAAAAGTTTGCTCTACCATGATAAGACTTGAATGTGTCTTCAGTACAGAACTTGTGTGTGATTGTTCTGTTAGGCTAAAAGTGGACGAGGATAAGTCTTCTGGTGTTGTATGACAATGTTAAAAAATATATATATATATATATATATATATATATATATATATATATATATATATATATGCCTTAGCTTCCCAAGCACTAAGATTACAGGCGTGCGCCACCAGGTCCAGCTGAAAATATTCAACTATATTTAAGGAACCGGTATACTAACATCTTCTTTTCTCTGCTCTAGTGGATAGCACCTTTTTAAAATCCAGGTTATAAAAGGACTCACACTTTATTACAATTAAAATTTAAGTTTTTATATGTAAGAAACTTAAGTTTTTATATGTAAGAAATTAAAGAGGCTTTACCTATTTCAAGTGAGAATTACAGTTGTAAGACTGATTTATTTAAACAAAAATATGCCTGTGCCAGTGTTAGAACGTCTTTCTGTCAGTTCAAAGGGGAAAATGGTGTTTCTGTATGTGAAGTGTCAAAAGACCGCAGATGTATTATTTATTACTTTAGCATCTTTTTTAGGAGGCGCAGAAGAAGATATAATGTTTTGAATTGTCAGGCATACAATTTCACCCAGCACATGGGACCAGCGCAGAGACGTCACGGACCGTGGATGTCAGTTGTGAGGACACAGCGCCTCCGAGCCTCTTCAGCAGCTCCGTTCAGGAAAGGTCGCGGGAGGGGTCTTACACCTCGCACGTGTGTTTTTGAATACTTGCTTCTCGTGGATTTTTTGTACCGTGTGTGTACTCTGTTCTCTCTTTCCCTCCCTCCCTCCCCTTCTTCCTTGCGTTTCTTTTTCGTGTGCCATGTCCAATGTATACGTGTCTTTTTACAATATCTCCTTCAATTGCCTTTCTTGAACTCAGTTTCTCTTTCTCTTGTCTTTATCTGCCTTGACCAGTCTTTCTCTTCCTTCCTCTTTTCCCCCAATTCTTTCTTTTCACTTTTTAATTTTCTCTATTTCTTGTGATGAAACTGAAGCATATTGTTTGATGTGTTAAGGTTACTTTGAATTTACATGAGCAGAGTGATTTATCTTTCTTTCAAATTCTTCCTTCATTGTTTTCCATTTTTAATACAGTCCATGATTACTGTAGTCAATGAAAGAGTTACTACCAATATAAATTCAAAAGACTTTCTACCTTTCACTTGGAAGGTGGTGTGTGTGTGTGTGTGTGTGTGTGTGTGTGTGTGTGTGTGTGTGTGTTGAGAGAGAGACAGAGAGACTGAGGATTGAACCGAGGTAGATTCTACCTCTAATCTACACCCCCAGCCTGATTTTATTTTGTATTTTGAAATTGGGTCTCACTAAGTTTCCAGGGCTGGCTGAGAACCTGCAATCCTCCTGTCTCAGTCTCCCAAGTACTGCAATTACAAGCATACACCATCCTGCCTGGCTCTTTTGGGAGTCTAAGGTAACTTTTATTGCTACAATTATATGTCGTACTTATAGTTTTTATGTTGAGAAGTAAGTAAATGTTATCATGGAAATCATCAGTATCTTAAGTCTGTTAGCACACTCATTTGATGTCCTCCAAAGACCCACGTGCTGAAGGATTGTGCCCAGCCCAAGGTGCTATGGGAGGCGGTAGACACCTGCAGAGGCAGGCCTAGCGGGGGGGAGTCAGGTCACTGGGGTGTGCCCTGCAAGGAGCTCTGGGGACCCCGGCCCCGCTCCCTCTTTCTTTCACTTCCCGTTGTGAGGTGAATGGGCTTCCTCTGCCGCACGCTCCTTGTAAACAGCCCCGCCGCTCCCCGGCCAGCCCTCCCCGGGGCAAGCGTGTGCCCATCCCACGTGAGCTCGCGAGGCTCAGGCGGGTCCAGTGCTCCCACGTAAACCGGGAAGGACAGAGGCCAGTCAGTGAGGGACTCCGCACCCTAGCCCCGGCTCCCTGAGTGTTTTGGTTCTTCAGCCTTGCAAGGGATTGGCTTTCGGAAAGGGATCGCTTGCACCTGGAGCCATATGGATTCACTTGGTTTCATCAGCGAAGTTGAAGAACACCAGGTTACGTGAGGAACAACATCGCTATAATTTTATTATTTAAAAAAGATTACTCTGTGCCGTAAGACTGTCTAGTCCACACAACCTCTGCATTTTCTGTTGATAATCTGTGCTGCAGTCTGCCCTATTACCTAAAATTTAGGTAAAAATGAGCAAGGGAATAAAAAAGAAATAGTGTGGACTGCTTCAGCCCCTCAAAGACCTTGTATAAATGCAGGACTGGCCGTCGTCACCTCCTGTGGTGCCAGTACCCTTTTTGTGTGTCAACAGGTGTCCTCCCTGGCTCCCTGTGCAGAGAACCGGGGGGTGCGTGCACCCCAATAGTCACGCAGGCCGATGGGAGATCAAGCCAAACTGGGGCTTCACCCTCGATTTCACCGTAGCATCTTGCGTTTTCACCATTTCCTTCTCTATTTTCAGGATGTTCTTCAGTGTCTACATATTGCTTCTACAATAGGATAGGTCCCCTCCTGGTGTACACCAGCCATGAAGTCAGTGTTACTGTCGCAAATAGTATGATACAATCTTGTTGCTAAGAATTTGTTAGAAAACAATCTTTTTGGACAATATGCTGTAGTAATTCCAAAATATCTAGGGTATAATATATTATTATAAAGCTAACATAAATATAAATATGAAAATTTATAGCAGTAATATGAGCATAAAGTTTTATTGAAATTACAATTTCTTCTCTCTCTCTCTCTTTGTTTTCTTTTTTGATACTGAGGATTGGACTCAGGGGCATTTTACTATACTTTTAGCCTTTTTTATTTTTTTTTTTATTTTATTTTTTTTTTTTTGCGGTACTGGGGGTTGAACTCAGGGGTGTTCTACCTCTGAGCTACACCCCCAGCCCTATTTTTTATTCTTTATTTTGAAACCGAGTCTCACTAAGTTGCGGAGGGCCTCACTAGGTAGCTGAGGCTGGCCGCGAACCCGGATCCTCAGGTCTCAGCCTCCCAAATGCTGGCCTTTTTTATTTTTTAACTTGAAACAGAGCGTTGCTAAGTTGCTGAGAGCCCAAGTTGCTGAGGCTGGCTCTGAACCTGCATCCTCCTAGTCTCAGCCTCCCAAGTACTGTAATTACAGATGTGCACCACCACGCTCAGCTATAATTTTCTCTTTTTTAGTTGTTTTCTCATATGGAAAGCAAATGTGTCAAAAATAAATAGGAAGCCATCTGAGAGAGTGTTCTGAAAGAGGCTGCAAGGCTGTGTAGACCGCACCACGTGCTGCCTTCGAAGTCTTCCTGTTCATGCAGGTTTGGATTAGCTGGCTTTTTCCCCCCCATCCTAGCTGCTAAACTCTGGAAGCTTTATGGGCATCACATGTGTAAAGGGTTTTGTAGATACGGACTTTAGCAGGTGTAACTTCCAAGTGCGGAAGCCTCAGCGGAGTCATGTGCCTGTTAGAAAAGCTGTGTCCCCCAGGGCTCAGTGTCTGGCCAGAGAGAGCGTCTCTGTTCTAGCTGAGGTGGGTGAAATGTTGTAAAGCCCCTAATTCTTAGGTTTGCCGTACTTTTATGTTATTTTATTTTTGGTACTGGAGATAGAACTCAGGGTCATTCTACCTCTGAGCCACACTCCCAGCCTTTTTTATTTTTTATTGTGTTGGGTTTTTGTGGGTTGCATATTTTTTATTATGCTTTTATTGGTGCATTATAGTCTCTCATCATAATGCAAGTCATGTTAACAGCGACATACTTGCACACAGCACTTTCTGCCCCTCCCCCTGCCTCCCCATTTCCTCCTTCTCATTACAGAGTACTGGAATTGACATTGGTATAGTCACATATGTCCACGTAGTCCATGGTAGTATTTCCACTAATGAACCTCACTCTTCCCCTCCCCTTCCCTTAGACCACTTCCCTGGCTCCTGGGAGATTTCTCCTCCATTATCTGGAGTCCCTCTGGTATCCCAGTTACTCCCTAGCTTGCACACATTAGAGAAAACATATGCCCCTTCACTTTCTGTGACTGGCTAATCTCACTTAACATAATTCCTCCAACCTGTGATCTCCCTGTTGCAGTCTCCCAAGTACTGGGATTATAGGCATTATATGCCACCACAACCAGCTTGCCATAATTTCACTTTAAATATATACAACCCAGACTCCACCCCTTCCCTTCAGGGTTCAGTATGAATAAATGATTTCCTCTCCTGGACACCAAGAGCCATACTGAAGGCCCTCTGGAATAAGCAGAGACGGCTTCGTGGACTGCACTTGAAGCCCTGTTTTCTGGTTCTTTTTTTTTTTTTTTTTTTTTTTTGTGGTACTGAGGATTGAGGATTGAACTCAGGGGCATTATACCCCCAGCCCTATTTTTTATTCTTTATTTTGAAACAGGGTCTCACTAAGTTGCGGAGTGCCTCACTAAGTAGCTGAGGCTGACCGTGAACCCAGATCCTTTGGTCTCAGCCTCCCAAATGCTGGGATTACAAGTGTGCGCCACCACACCCGACTTTTCTGGTTCTTTATTACACTTTTCTTCTTGTCTTTTGTTTTGCTCCAACTTTTAGTTTATTCTCTTTTGTTGCATTGGCATGTCCTGATATGCCCCTTAAATCATTCCTGTAACAAGAATCAAGGCCTCACCTCTTGAGACTGTCCTGATCGCCACTGGTAATAGTCACCTTTGCCTCTAGGATTCCTGTGGCCTTCTCTACATCTTTCTCAATATATGTGTGTCTCACTATTTGTATTTCAGAAGTCCTATTTTCTTTTCTTGATAACTTTGCAGGCTCCTTGGACACAACTGTTCTTAGATTCTGTCCACTGCCTAGTAAATAATATTCACTGATCAACAGATCAACTTACCTCCTAAAAATGTCACTAAGTCATGAAGAAATAGAGAAACAAGTGATTTAGAATATTGGCTGTGACCTCGCCTTCCTAGTTCAGTTTTGTAGAGATTATGCTGAGAGGAGACCAAATATACTTACTTATTTACTTAAAATTTGCCTTAGAAGTCTGATTCTTAAAAATTTAATACTTCATGATATTTTTTTTTCATGAATACTTACTCAGGTGACTTCTGGTTCAAACATAGAGTTCCATAAAAAATTCTAACGCAACACTGAATATTCATTCAAAAACAAATAGTTAGAACCAGAAAAGAATAACAAGTCACACATTTATAAAAAGCTAGACATTGCCACAAATATCACAACATCTGTACAAAAACATACTGATATTACTTAACTAATATACTTTTTTAATACGTGTAGATTTTATCATATATTCCTTATTTACTTCTTTAATTATCAACAATTTTGTAATTTCATTTTCTATGCAGTGAGTTAAAAGGTAATTTAAGTATCCTTTGGCATTGTCGATCAAACATTTTTAAATAATTAATGATAGTTTACAGATGATTCTGCTTTCCAATTCATTATTAGTAATGTCGTGTAGGTTTTTAGGATTATTGTCATATTTAGGAAAATACCTACTAAAGCTTCTTTCATCCCTGTCCTGTAAGACTTCAGGGCTTTTTGCCTTTTATTGCACAGTGACAAATTTTAAGTAGCTATGGAATTGATAATTCTTATTAGATCTTTTGTCATCAAAGTCTTTACTGGAATTATCTTTTACTACCATCAGTATTTTATGTCAAATCAGCAAGCTATTTAAATAATTTTCCAGTGTGTTTATATGATTCTGTCTTCTTAATTATCTGGATTAATAAACAATCCAAGAGTATTTACTTATCATCTCATCTTAATTAATTAAGATTGATATAAAATGTTTTTATACTTTGCTTATTGATAAAAATAAGACTTTGATTTTACATGAGAGTTATATGGAAAAATATCAAATGATGGGCTTGTAATTGTATATCCTGAATTATATTACTTTTACTTTGACTTGGTGTCCATGAAACTAGAACCTTCTATGTATGCTTTTACATGTCTGATGTTCAGAACATCAGATTTTGTACATTTCAAATTGTGTGTTATCTCTACCACACTTACACTTCTGGTGCCAGGCACCATGAAATGTGCCCATCTCGTGATACGGCCTTTTTCTCTGCACTTTCCCTTATAATACTGAGGGAGGAAGAGCAATGAGCAGTAGTGGAATTTCTGGAATTCATTCCTCCAGCAGAAGAGCAAGCAATAATTTAACCACATTCAAAGTTGACTCAAACCACGTAAATATATCCTTTAGCCCAAATTTAATGTCTCCCCAGCTCAACTTCTCTTTGGTCAGATCTCCAGTCCTGCAGCTACTCTAATGCTTGATACAAGGGAAAACAGAAGAGACAACAATCTTCACAATTATGATCAAAATCTTTTAAAATCATATGAAAATGCGACCTTGTACCTGGACGAGGAAGGCACCCTTCAGTTTCAGCCTCATTAACTTCACAGTAAATCTAACTTGTAGCAGGACAGAGACAAGACAGAGAGCAACAGAGAGAGAGAGAGAGAGAGAGAGAGAGAGAGACTGAGACTCACATTAAAGAGTTTATTTTAAAATTTTCTCCATGTTTGAAATAACTTCCAAAAAAATCTATGAGGCAGGAATATGTTGGGTGTGGGGTGAGGTTGGAGGCTGGAAAGGGCAGATTTTCTCAGAAAGCATCCAAAATTCTTTTAAGTATACTCTAGGTCTCTTCAAATATGTTAGCATAAGCCTTTACATGGCTTTGGCTCAAATTTAAGTACTCTTTCATTTTTCCTTTTTGGTAATTAATTATTCCCTGAGAGATACCAGTAAGCATTTAAGGACTAGCAGAACAATGCGCTCATTCAGCATCCTCGATTCTGAGAAGAGATGGTGTGCTTTATGAATTCGAGGACAGTTCTATTAACATTTATTTCTTAGCAACCATTCCAGGAGTTGTACCAAAAGAAGTTGAGTCAATCTTTGATCCAAACTGGCTACACGGTCTATTTTAGCTAGAAAAGCACACAGCCATACTATCAAACTTAAGAGATCCAAGCCTATTCCAGGATCATTAGACTGGTGAGAGTGAAGAAGTTTAAAGTTTGATGAATTTAGCCAAATTCTGCTTAACTATCTATCCCACCTGGTGCCCGTGCCAGAGAGAGAAGCTCATGGTGTCACCTGAAAATTCCCACTTGTATGTGCCACATATCCCAAAGGAACACTAAGATCATCTGAGTGTGAAGAGCGGTTGAAAGCAGATCCTTTTATGTGAACAAAAGCTCTAGAAATGTCTTCTCAGAACAGAATATGAATGGAGCCTAGACTTAATCACTTGCTACTTTGTCGGGGGCCGGAAGGCTGGTCAGAGCCGGAATTCACACTTTGGGGGAATTCCCCTCAACAGCCACAATGACTATGCAGAAACCGGTTCTATCTGTTATCCCGCTGAGGTCTTTACCTGATAAGGACACGGTCAGTCTTGGCCAATCCTACAAGCCCACATAAGCTTACCTGACCTCCCTGACCCCACCCCTCACCTC